>JACVVK020000153.1:995000-997500 GCA_018292915.2 Batillaria attramentaria
GGTTTATCAGTGTTCGGCTGACGAAGGGCGTGGAAGGTTTTCTGAGGCCGTTTTATGTCTTTTGAACACCACGAGGGTGAGACCCGTACAAATGATTACTCCTGTTGGGATTCGAACCCGGCACCTTCCGATCCTGGGCCAGTTCAGTCAGCCACCCGGCTACGCACCCTAATGTCGGCTGAAAATATTGGGTGAATATCTATGTATGATTTTAACAACAAAAGCAAAGTAGTGATCCCCACACAATCATCAGGTACAAACAAAACGACAGGTTCTTGTCAAGCCCGTGAAGCCTCTTACACCCCCACCCATCCACCTACCCCCCACCCCCCACCCCCAACACACACACACACACACACACACACACACACACACACACACACACACACACACACACACACACACACTTTTCACACGCATGATTGCATCGCCACGCTTCACTGACTTCAACTAATCTACAGACATCTATGGGGATGAGATCATTTTCTTCATCTTTTCCGCTACCTTCGCCGTCACCTGCTGACACCAAGGCCCACACCCGCAGTTGTGCACGCATAATATCATACATTGTACTTATACCTGGTGAGCACAGAGCGATTGACAGCCGCGATAACTCCAAGGATATACCTCCCGACGTGATTGTTACCATGCGGTCACTCTCCGCAAAGATCCTTCGTTTTATGTCATATAATAATTTATGTTTGTTTGTTGTTTTTGGTTATTTTTATTTTGTTTTGTTTTTAGTTGTTTTTAGTTTGTTTGTTTGTTTCTTTGTTTTTATTGTTGTTGTTTTCTGTGTGTTTTTGTTGTTTTGGGTTTGTTTGTTTGTTGTTGTATGTTGTTGTTGTTTTGTTTGTTTGTTTGTTTGTTTGAGGGGGTGTTTTTTCTTGTGTGTGTGTGTGTGTGTGTGTGTGTGTGTGTGTGTGTGTGTGTGTGTGTGTGTGTGTGTGTGTGTGTGTGTGTGTTGTTTTTTGTTTGTTTGTTTGTTTGGGGGGCGGGGGTTGTTTTGTTTATCTTTTGGTAGTAGTATTTAAATTATTTCCACTCATTGGAACCTCATTGCACCCATCGCAAATTATGTCATGTATTGTGGCATTGTCTGGGTATGTTCATGTTCATGTTTAAACTTATGTTTCACGCGCAAATGAATATTTATGTTACGGCAAAGTAGAAACTTGAATTGTCATCGAGGGAGTTGTCAAACGCAAGCGAAGTCCATACCATTACAACCAGCAAGATCTTCCCACAGATACGACAAACAGCGCCCCCACCACACTTCCCCTCCTGCCCCAACCCCCAAGGTGTTCGTGTTATCGGGCTAAAATCTGCCCAAGGCGTTCGTGTTATCGGGCTGTAATCTGCCCACCAGGATCTGGCCTGCAGTCTTCACTTTCCTAGACTACCTGTCACAGTCCAGTGCGGTGGGTTGAATACAGAAAATCACAGAGAAGGCAGCTTTGTCAGTATTACCTGTGGACGTCGTCATTGACATCGCCTCAAACATCGGCACTTTTCAAGAAATCCACCGCTCTACAAGAGGACATCCTGAGAAGTTCATGGTGCTCCAAGCCCGTACAGACACATCACTACACTGTCTCTTCTCTTGGGCTATACGTATTTGGAACTTCACTTCTTCCCTACACCACTCAGTGACAGCCTTAAAACATCACCTTGAAAGCCTTGACGTCCGCTCTGCAACGCCGCTGGTCTTAATTGTAAGTATTGCCTATGGCGGTTTGGTCGTGTTTTTTTTATTTTTTTATTTTTTGGTTGTTGTTGGTGGTGGTTTTTTGTTGCTGTTTTTTTAAACTATTTTAACCTTGCCCACAGAGGAACTGCGCAATATCCCCCAGCTTGTCGATGTTAGCACACAAACCAAGAGAACAAGAAAGAGTGTGGCCAAGTCCTACTCACTAGTACTACATGTAGTAGCAGATATAATATTGTCTGTCTCGACTAGGGCGCCAGCTGTGTGTTATCACAGTTATGATACTTGACATCTACAACTGCATTTCCTACAACGGTAAAACATGTCATGGTTACTGGGGGGACGGGGGGGGGGGGGGGGGATCGAATGGTCGAATATGAAAGTCAGCTTGTTTTTTTTTTGTGTTTTTTAGGGGGGGGGGGGGGGGTGTTTGTTTGTTTGTTGTTTTTGGTGGTTTTTTTGGTTTTGTTTTTTGTTGTTGTTTTGTTTTGTTTTTTTTTTGGGGGGGGGGGCTTTTTGTTTGTAGTTGTTGTTTTGCTTTTGTTGTCGTTGTTGTTGTTTTGTTTTTGGGGGGTTTGGGTTTGTTGTTGTTTTTGTGTTGTTTTGGGGGTGTTGTTGTTTGTGTGTGGGGGGGGAGGGGAGGGTGGAGGGTTTTTTTTGTTGTGTTTGGTGTTGGATTATTTGTTTGTTGTTGTTGTTGTTGTTGTTGTTTTGTTTTGTTTTTGTTTTGTTTTCTTTCTTTTTTTTTGGGGAGGGGGGGGGGGGGGGGGGGGGGGCGGCGGTTGGTTGATT
>JACVVK020000153.1:1000000-1117500 GCA_018292915.2 Batillaria attramentaria
TCCTCTCTGTGTCTGTAATCTGATGAACACTGATCATTCCATTTTCAGGCCGATGAATATGAACCAGTTGTGGCTGGACGCTATCCCAATCACGCAGGCGCAGGCGGAGGAGTTCCGGCGCAGTGACGTGGCAGCAGGCAACTTGTCCGCCATCTTGTCATGTGACATTGGGCGCGTGTGGCGCGGGACGCTGATCGACGCCTTCTCCATGAAGTTCGGTAAGCGCACCGAGCCGTTCCGATTGTGTTTTGTGCGTGCTGTGGACGAATCTCACTGGAACAACTGTGTGGACGCCATGACCCAGATCTGCCGGTATCAGTACAAGGTCACCGTTGTGAAAACCATCCGGTTCCACATGGCACGTGCCCTGGAAATGATGCGCAACGACCCAAAGCTCAAGGTCGTGCACTTGGTCCGAGACCCACGGCCAGTGCTGTTATCTCGGTTTCGACACGGCTACGCCAACTTCAACGAACTTCCGCTGGAAGCTTCTAGATTGTGCCGCTCCATGAGCGACGACCTAGAACTGGCGCACAGCGTCCTAGATTCTGACCTCCAGAGGCGATACAAGCTGATCCGGTACGAAGACATCGCAGCCTCGCCTTTAGAAATGACGAAATCCCTGTACAGTTTTGCCGGACTGGTTCCTACCGAAACGGAGCTGGATAGTGTCAAGAACATGACTATGTCTGCCAAAGTCACCCACAGGAGATGCCGGACCTGCAAACCTCGCAAACCTCTTACTGCACAGGAGGTGGCCCAAGCTTGGCGTCTCTCACTGACCGATGACAAGGTTCGCCAGATTTCTGGTCCGTGCAGTGACGTCATGGCCGCACTGGGTTATCGTGTAACGTTTAAAAAGGGAGAACTGAGGAATCTAAGTATCCCTGTGCTTCTTAAACCCAGGCTGAACTTTTGAATCGGTTGGATGACTGAGTTGGGGTGTGTGCGTGATTGTGGTGCTTGTTGTATACCGCGTTCTGTTCAAACGTGAAGTGATAAGTTATTCAGAAGCAAACTCGCTGATATCAGTATTGGGGTAACCCCGAAAAATCGCACGTTTTCTGGTGCGCTCATGCACGGGTTGGGGACAGTACATAGGTTAACTCGGAGCTGAGGTAGCTTTTTCGGGCTCGGCCCTGACCTGATATGCGTCGCCAGTTGCGCGCGCGCACACACACACACACACACACACACACACACACACACACACACACACACACGCGCGCGCGCGCGCGGAACAAAACAAAAACAAAGACACGCACACTCTCTCAGGTCACAGTGTACAAATTGCTCACACGCATATAGTTAAAAGCCTGCATTTCACATCATTGTAATTATTTTTACTTCAGTTTCACAGTATTTCTTGCATTTGCATTTCCTTTCAACAAAATACAGTACTATAGGTAAGCTTATAACCACTGACAGTACATGCATCGCATGAAAGCTTAAACCATCATTACATCAGTGTAACTGATCTTAGTCCAGTTTTCAACACAGTACATATACATGCAAGTAATACAAAGACTGCTTAAACAGCACAACTTTCATCAAAACACACACACACACAAAGAGAAAAAAATCAGTTGATTTTAAAATTCACAATGTCAGTGGTGCACCAAGTCTAGCACTCAGTAAAGCCTGGCCAACATGGATTAACATCAAAGACCATGTGTATGCTTCTAAGCACCAGAGAAACCGGAGTTCCCGGAGAAAAACTCTGAAACCAGGCACCTTCTGCAAAGCTTTAAAGGATTCATAGTAACATCATGTAACTTTGTACCATAACATATATTGTCTTCAGGGTTCTGCTGTTAATACATGACGAAATAAGTGTTCAAATTCATACACAACTTCAGGAGGCTTATGACCTTACTACAATTCATGCCCCAAAACAAAACAAAACAAAATAAACAAACATAAAAAAATACCAGTTGTGTTCTAGAATGTCTCATTGCAAGGTTCAACATTCACAGATTGAAAAGGACTAATTAAAACTGTCCTAAAACACATGGCAGATGACACAGGTTGAAATCACTGATGATATGAAAGATTGGCAATATGCAAATGGAAAAAAAAACCTGTACAAAATTGAAAATAAACTCATCACACACATACATGAAAAACAAGTTCAGATACTTTAGGTAACCGTATTACTTCTGATCATCGATGAGAATCTGAGAGTACATATAGAGGCAAGTCTGAAAATTTAAAAATAAAAATTTTGAAAGTGACACACACAAAAATAAATAATAAATTAATGAATAAAAGGCGCGCGCGCGCACACACACACACACACACACACACACACAGTGTAAAATCAACTGATAAACACGAGTTTTCAACGGTAAAATGCACCCTCACAAACATATACACTGAAATAAATTGAAATCTTTTGAATTTAAAACTTGAAAACAAAAAAGCGTCAGTACAAACACATACACATCGAACTAAATGAACAATTTCTAAAATGTTTAATGTACTGTGTACACAAAAAAAAAAAAAAAACAAAAACATTTCCTCACGCAATTCAAATATCAATATTTTTGTGGTAAAACTCGAAATGCACCCACATAAACACACATGAAAAATCAGAACCTTTCAAATGTCTGCAGACACAACACATACATGCAACAGCCAAAACCTGCCCCTCCCCCCCCCCCCCCAAAAAAAAAAAAAAAGAGGCATTCTTTACGCCCATGAATGGCTAACCGATGATGTAGAAAGTGAAAAGGTCGGAAATCGAACTTAAAGCCCAACTATCACGGTCAAAAAAAGGTCAAAATACGTCAAAAACGACCATCACATTAGATTCAATAGTCTCGGCTTTCAGAAAACCGACCTTTACGGGCAAAAGTGTGCCGTTCCTTTTTTTTTTTCTTTTTCTTTCTTTTTTTTTTTTCGTAAGGTGCTCCTCGCTTTGACCCCTTGGTTTTTAGTAGAAACAAAGCATCCCACCGGGGGATTTCCTCTATCCCATCCGGGGATTTTCGATATTATCATAATTCATGGTGTTACATCGGGCTCTTCTGTCAGTATCGAGGGAATTTCTTTCGCGCCCTTCTGTGATTGTGATCGGCATGCATGCCGTGCCGTGTCAGTTGCACATGCAATTTCCGCAGTGAAACTGACAAGACCACGAAATAGAACAAAGTAAGTTTTTGAAATTCCCCGAGCGTAGACCGAACTGGTGGACAGCCTGTAAGTAATCTACAGACTTCAAAAAGACTGATGACAATTCCGTGCCGTGTCAGTTGCACATGCAATTTCCGCAGTGAAACTGGCAAGACCACGAAATAGAACCAACTAAGTTGTTGAATATCCCCGAGCGTAAACCGAATTGGTGGACAGCCTGTAAGAAATCTACAGACTTCAAACAGATTGATGACACCGCCGTGCCGTGTCAGTTGCACATGCAGTTTCCGCAGTGAAACTGACAAGACCACGAAATAGAACAAAGTTTTTGAAATTCCCCGTGCGTAGACCGAATTGGTGGACAGCCTGTAAGAAATCTACAGACTTCAAACAGATTGATGACACCGCCGTGCCGTGTCAGTTGCACACGCAATTTCCGCAGTGAAACTGACAAGACCACGAAATAGAACCAACTAAGTTGTTGAATTTCCCCGAGCGTAAACCGAATTGGTGGACAGCCTGTAAGAAATCTACAGACTTCAAAAAGGATTGATGGCAAACCGAATGGATAGTCACAAGATACTTCCATCTGCCATGGGTTCCGCACGTCAACGCGAAGAATGCGAAAGCTGAAGGTATTTCAGCGGCTGTAACGGACGAAAGTAGCCTCCGATGGCTTTTTCGATGGTGGGGAATAAACAAGAGAGGAACGGCCTACCGACAGAACGTGGACTGTATTTAACACCGTTTATTTAACAAAATTTTGTTTAGTTGGGCTTTAACAAATCGATTTGACAGACCATCTTCACTGATGATGATTGATGATGATGATGAATGATGATAGATGAATGGTGATTGGTGAATGATGATTGGTGAATGATGATGAATGAATGATGATGAATGAATGATGATGGATGATGATGGATGATGAATGGTGATTGATGAATGGTGAATGGTGATTGGTGAATGATTGGTGAATGATGATTGGTGGATGATGATGGTAGATGATGGATGATGATGATGATGATGATTGGCCATTTGTATAGCGCTACAAGAAAACGTCCATGCAGTAAATTGCTCCTGGCGCCTTTGGAGTGAAAAAAGGGGGGCGGGGGGGGGGGATTAGAACTGACAGAAAAGATGCGTCTTGAGGTTCCGCTTGAAGGTCGTGACTGACGCAAACAAAAAAAACTTTGAAAATCAAATTGTAAATTACGCAAACACATACATAAAGCACACACAAAGAAAAAAATGATGAAGCAAATGCAGGAACAGTTCATGTATAAGCCATGTAGGGTAAATGCTAATGGAGTTCGAGGAGTGGCAACATTTCCTCTAGGAACAATCTCACAACTGAAAAGCCAATAAAAATGAAATCTCTCTCTCTCTCTCTCTCTCTCCTCTCTCTCTCTCTCTCTCTCACTCACACACACTAAAAATGTTAAAATGTGATCACAGATCAAATGCCCACAGAAGCCACAATCTCACAACTGAAAAGCCAATAAAAATGAAATCTCTCTCTCTCTCTCTCTCTCTCACTCACTCACACACACTAAAAATGTTAAAATGTGATCACAGATCAAATGCCCACAGAAGCCACACACACATACACAAAACTCATATTGTTTTGCCCATTGATGGTTGATAATGAATAAATCAGAGAAAAAATTCCAGAAACAAAAACACCGTACTTATACATATCTGGTGAGCACGATATTGATTAACAATGATGGCACTGTATCTTTGGCATACGCTGTTGTTCAATAGCCCCCCCCCCCCCCCCCCCCAAAAAAAAAAAAATAATAATAATAATTTTAAAAAAAAACACACAAAAAAACAGAAAAGAAAAACAACAACAACAAAAAAACACATACGCAGGTCAGCGTACACACACAAAGAAAGAAAGAAAGAAAAACCAAAGTAGGTACAGTTCATGTGAAAACCAGGTGGGGGTAAATGCTGAATCCGAGGAGTGGAACATTTATTCTAAAAGCACAGGAAAACGTCGGACTAATGTTAAAAAAAAATGGCAGCGTACCTAAGCTGTACGATGATTTTTACAAGCTGAGCTTGACTGAAGTTAGAATGGGATCCCCTATGGCGCACGGCGAACCTCACCTTGCAGTGTTAGCGTAGGACGTGACATTTTCCACCGACACACGACGCACGCACTGTAGCTTGTACGGCTGAAGTTTATATTTTCATGGAGCGTTATTCAGCGTCAGTTGTCCTATCAATATAAAATATTGGTCCAGCCACCACAGAGATATCAATGTGTTGATTTTTTGCCTATGGTTGGATACATGACCCTCGATTACAGGAGAGGGACATCATGACTACCAAACCCCAGAAGACATCCTTCAGTGCTGTCCTGCCCATGGTGCTGTACAACGTAAAACATGGCCTGAGGGCGCAGAGCGGCTACATGCAGGGCTGCCACTCTTCCTCCTGTGGCCGGATTTCCGGCTTTTTGAACCGGCTGTGAAGAGCTTTCCGGCTTTTTTAAAGCCGTTTCCGGCTTTTTCGGCGAAAAAATCGCGAGTAAGGTGCATTTTGCGCCTCATATTGTCATATTCAGGGCTGCCACTCTTCCTGCTGTGGCAGGATTTCGTGCTTTTTGAACCGGCTGTGAAGAGGTTTCCGGCTTTTTAAAGCGTTTTCCGGCTTCTCCGGCTTTTTCCTGCTTTTCCGGCCAAAAAAAATCGCGAGTCTTTGTCTATCGCTGGGCCGTCGGCTTTTCCGGTTAAGGTGCATTTTGCGCCCCACATTCTTCGGCGACGTTAACCACCACCCCCCCCCCCCCCCCCCCACCCCCCACCCCCGCTTTTCACTTTCTTCAGGCAAAGTCGTTTTCCTGCTTTTCCGGCCAAAAACTCGCGAGTCTGTGTCTAACAGCACAGACCCTGACCACCGCCGCCGCCCCCCCCCCCCTCCCCCCGCCCGCTTTTCACATTCTTCGGGCAAAGTCCTTCCTTCCTTCCACTGGCTCCCTGGAGTTTGGCTTTCCTTCCATTCAGATTTTGAGGGTCAATTTTCAGGCTTTTTGTCTCTCAGAAAGTGACAGCCCTGTACATGTGCAGCTTTGAGGTAGCCGTCATGACCTGGAGACGACCGTGGGATTCGTCATGGGGACCGGGCTGCAGATCTGATGCAACCAGTTTAAATCAACCGCAGACGAAGAAGAAGGAAGTCCAGGCAGAAGGGAAGGCTGGATCCAGGCTCTCAAAACTGTCCGTATGATCTGCCTGTTGTTGAACGCTGATTTAGGGCAGGTGTTTTTTTTTTCTGAAGGAAAAAGCAAATGCCAAATAAAGTACAGATAATACAGTTAGGAACTCCTTGCCATCTTCTCTGAGAAACATCCCTTCCCGTCTACAGTTTAAAGCACAACTCAAAACACATCTTTTCAAACTAGCTTTTAATCTTGAAGTTTAAACTCCACCGCCTGTATTGATGTGTATAAATGTGTGCATGTGAATGTTGTGTGTATGCGTGAGCAAAAAAGCGCACTGAGTGCTTTTCGAAGCAGAACTCCGCGCTCTACAAGTATAATATATTATTATTATTATTAACCAACATTTCAAGAGCAACAGTGACAGTCACAACAGCATACGGAAATCTCGTTCTTATTACATTTAAACCAGACATAAACGGCATTATGAGCAAGGGAAACTTAGAACTTGCCTACCATGTAATCAGATGATCCTGCTGGTCTTCAAGACGGGGACTGTAGGTATGGTTCTGCTGGCTGTTTCCGTCCATCTGTTGTCAATGCTGGAACTGTTTGTGCAGAGTAGCCAGTAAAAGGCAGAATGCAATCTGTGTCCGCTTGTGGTCACCTGCTGTGGCTGGGATGAGATAAGCGTAGAGTTGGATCCACCTCTTGTGCACACTGCCTGCCTCTCCAGAACGGCCCATTTGCCTGCAAAACGAATTACAGTTTCACTCAATTCACATGGTCAAACATTAATGCAACAAAAACCTCAAAACAAAACACAACAAAAACCAATAACACTTCTAAAGCTAGCGGGATACTATGGGAAAACCCGGCCACTGAAGAAGGCAAATACCTGTATGGTGACCATTCTCCAGATGCTGTATTGCAGCTGTGTCCAACGATGTCCGCTTGTTGTCTTCCATCTGTCCTCTTCTGACCCAAGATAGTGTGGCTGTCGGTGTCTGTAACATTGGATAAATGAATGGAAGTTCATGAACACTGATTTGCATAAACTTATGAAAATGTACACTTGGGTCAAGAGTAAACCTTCTGACAATTAGAACAAAGAAAATGCAAGCAATCAGAAAATGACATACATTTGTACTCATAAACTAATCACTTCACTGGAATAAAAGTTGCTAAAAAAAAAAGGAAGAGGAGCATGCCAAACAACTCTGTACTTACAGGTTTCAGCACAACATCCATCGCAATCGTCCAGAGGGGCACATCGTCCAGAGGGGGGGGGGGGGGGGGTACATCGTCCAGAGGGGGGCACATCGTCCAGAGGGGGCACATCGTCCAGAGGGGGCACATCGTCCAGAGGGGGGCACATCATCCGGAGGGGGGCACATCATCCGGAGGGGGGGGGGGGCACATCGTCCGGAGGGCGGCACATCGTCCAGAGGGGGGCACATCGTCCAGAGGGGGGCACATCGTCCAGAGGGGGGCACATCGTCCAGAGGGGGGCACATCGTCCAGAGGGGGGCACATCGTCCAGAGGCGGGCACATCGTCCAGAGGCGGGCACATCGTCCAGAGGCGCCACATCGTCCAGAGGCGCCACATCGTCCAGAGGCGCCACATCATCCGGAGGGGGCACATCGTCCAGAGAGGGCACATCGTCCTGTGCTTTTTCCATGGTGTGGTCCTGCGACTGAAGTCAAGTCGAATCAATAATCAGACATGCATGCACATACATCCTAACCCCCCCCCCCCTTCCCTCCTACGCCCCCTCTCCCACCCCTCCCCCCTCCCAAACCGCCAGCCTACTCTACAAACTATCATAGAAAATAAACCATCGGTGTGAAGGGTGATCCAGTCCGTCTCCTTGGGTTGGTCCGTCTCCTTGGGCTGGTCCGTCTCCTTGGGCTGGTCCGTCTCCTTGGGCTGGTCCGTCTCCTTGGGCTGCTCCGTCCTCTCTCCTGGGGTCAAGTCCTGACCTGCAACTAAAACTAAAGAAGAGTGCTGAATTCAAGTTGATTCAATAACCTAACATACATGTATAAGCGTCCTAATCATTCTCACACACAGTCACAAACTTCCACACTCCATTCAGTCATCTAAATCCTAACCCCTCCCCCCACCCACCTAACCCTCTACTTACCCCAGCACCCGCTAACCTTCTCCCCAGCCTACTATGCTAGTCTACACAAAGAAGAAAAAAACTCAAAATGATACTGGCCTTTTTTGTCGGCGTGAAGGATGATCTGGTCCATCATCTTGGGTGGGTCCATCTCCTTGGGCTGCTCCGTCCTCTCTCCTGGGATCCAGTCCTGACCTGCAACTAAAACTAAAGAAGAGTGCTGAATTCAAGTTGATTCAATAACCTAACATACATGTATAAGCGTCCTAATCATTCTCACACACAGTCACAAACTTTCACACTCCATTCAGTCATCTAAATCCTAACCCCTCCCCCCACCCACCTAACCCTCTACCTACCCCAGGACCCGCTAACCTTCTCCCCAGCCTAATATGCTATTCTACACAAAAATGAAAGACTCAAAATGATACTGGCCTTAGTTATAGATGTGAAGGGTGATCTGGTCCATCTTCTGCGGCTGGTCCATCTCCTTCGGCTGCGCTGTCTCCTTGCCAGGGATCCAGCGGGCTATGGTTAGCCTGGGGCTAACCTAACCCTGACCTGTAACTTTGACTTAGAAAGACTGATTAGCTCCAATCGAATGTGTTAACAGAAAAACATGCAAAAAACATCCTAGGCATACTCACACACGTTCAACCGCTCTTTCACTCTTCATTCAAGCAACTAAATCCTATCACCTCCCCCTTCCCACCTACACCCCCTCTACCCACCCACCCCCCCTCCCCCCACCCCCACCACCACCAACCTACTCTACAAACTAAAAACAAAATGCACCCATGAAGAAAACGACCACTGACCTTGCTGAACCGTTTCCCTGAAGTTCAGGGAGTTTGCCGATGGTCCAATCAGACGCCAACCCGGGCTCAGCAAAGGCAGAAGGCCACGCCAGCTCCTGACCTCCCAACGTCTCGGTGATTCTCTTGCGGAAACTCGAAGTGCTGGTTCCTCGATCCTCACCTACAACGACGCCCCGTGCTGAAGACTGTCATCTGGAAAACAGAGAGCCAAAAACCGTTATGGTTCTGACTTGTAAATTTCTAAATCAGTGAATTACAAATCACTAACAGTTACCGAAAAAGGCAACAAAAGGATATGCAAAACTGCTCCAGATTTTCACGTCTGAAGTGCTACTATAGGTCTCGACTAACGGACTTCATTGGGAACATTCCACAATTTGATTTTTTCCCCTCTGGTTCAGTCCCTGTCGTCAAAAACAAACTCTACTGCATGTGCAACAAAAACAACAATGAACAACTCTGCAGTGTCTCTGGTAATTAGATGGATAAGCGCAAAACCACATTACTGAAAAATAAATGGCGTGATGATTAACTTACTTTGACACAGAACTGAAATCTCTTTCTTTCGAGTCAAGATCTGTCACAGACCGGATCGGCGAACACCTTACCTTCTCAGACACCACGGCTCACTGAAATGTGAGGATAAGTTCACCGTCAGTCGCGGGCGAAGGCCGGATCAGTGGGTGAGTCCATTTATTTCCACGCAGGGTGATCAGGTCCCCGGGCGAAGCAGCCGGCAGTTGCTCAGTTCAGTTTCACAACAAATCGCCCTAGATATGTCAGTTTTGCAAAAGAAGTTGTGGAAACTGCTGTTTGAAGCACTGACCAGCAGCTTGCTGGAAACTATAAACAGAACAAATTTCTTTCTGTTTCAGTGGTAGTCCTGTCACCCCTTTCAATAGTTACGATGGCCGTCTACGTGTGACGTCAACTTCAAGGCTTTGAAACTGACCAATCATGTCACAGACAAGCACCGACTTTTCAGTAAACTGAACTCACTAACTATGCGGCGTCACAGCAATGTGACGTATACAGTCCATCCGGACAGCACGTGCACATCACCAAACCAACGCATGTCAGTTCTCTCTCTCTCTCTCTCAGTGCCCAGTGTTGCCGTTTCGTTCAGATGACTACTGCTCAGTTGATCAGTTTCGCATACGGCATGTTCCTCCCCAGTGGCCCTCCCCCCTCCCATCACCGGCTCCCACCCCAGGGTGCGAGTTTCAAATTGCCGGCAGAAGTAAACGGAAATTACTGTCTGCTAGACTGAATGGACAACATAGTTCACTTGTTTTCGTCTTTTCAGTTAGATGATAGTATTATCCTCTTCACTGAGTGCATCAGTTGTCAGCGGCACTTACTCAGTCCAGAGGCGGACTGGAAAAATGCACAGTACTGATCAAGTTTCATTACCTCACTGAGTAATCTGCCATAACTGAACAAATTTTATTCAAACAAAAGCAATACATACTTTTCCATGACGGACTGAAAACATTAGTAGACACAGTTGTAGTATCAGTTCAGTTGTGGTCTCTAATTCGTTCAATGAGTCAGTCCGCAGTGTTAGCAAAGACCGTAGATAATTTATTATCTACGGTCAGTTTGGTGTTAGTAACCCATCAAGATCAAGATATTTTCAGTTCAGATTTTTTTATCATGTCCGTCACACACACACACACACACACACACACACACACACACACACACACACACACACACACACACACACACACACACACACACACACACACACACCGCAGACAAAAATTACATCCACTGACACACTGACACTACACTGACTCAGTCAGTGACTCGTCCAGTCAGTCACCCGCGCCCGTCGGGGCAGTGACTGGACACTGTGGCACCGTGCTCAGTGGACCGGCACTGTGACACCGTGTGCGCACGCGCACACACACACACACACACACACACACACACACACTGGCACACGCTGTGACATCATCGTGGCACAGTCCACACATTTCCCATTTGGCTAAATTTCAAAATGGGTTATTGCGTATTAGTGTGATAGCTTTTGCCGTAGCGCCGGGTAGCTTTAGCCAGACGCAGGACGTTGTCTTAGAGGGGAACTTTCGCTTTTCACTTTCAGGTAAACATTTGTGTTTATGTTCACGCCAACACCGCGCGCCCCAACACCACTCCGTCTCCCTCAGTTTGTTTGTTTCTTTGTTTGTTCTACGTAAAATTCCACCTTGTGTCGGATACTTTCGCAAGTTACTGCGATTCCTTTCGAAATCAGTCCCAGGATCGGTTGCAGTGTGTGTGCAGGACTTAAAGTTACATGGCGTTGGACTTCGGCCATATCGATAGACCGATTCATTTTCGAAATGTCCGATTACTTTCTCACCAACGCGAACAGACGTCTTATAATTTCAGCGTTACAGTGGACAATATTCAGTACAAATGTCCTCTACTTTTACGTTCAGCCTGGACATTTGTCCTACGACTACGTTATAATTCCCACGGATGTGACGTCCTGTGTGTGCGTCCTACTAATCACCAACAACTGATTTACCGAAAACAAAGCCAGCTATAGTAAGACCTGGTTAAAAACGTAAAAATAGCCACACATGCATAAACTTTTCAGTGCCCACAATTATGGAAAATACACCATACGAGTTTGTTGATTTTGACTGAAAAACTGCGAGTTTTATCGAGCAGTTTTTCGGTGGAAATCAACAAATGAATGTGGTGTATAATACATACTTGGGGGCACCATATTGGGAAAATTATTTATACCATGTCTGTACCTGCATTTCTTTGATTTGAAAGCTGACATCGGCAATCCAAATGCTTTTCACGCGACATGTAAATGAGGAGCTTTACTTGACGTTGTCCATAGGCTTGGAGAAGTCAGTAGGTCTATTTCGAAGCAAGCAAAGTACTGGAACTAGACTTACAATTGTCACAACCATGACCAACTGTGGATAAAATTCAGAAAAGATCAACAATTTAACATCCAGCTACTGGCAAAGCTCCTCTGTCCCCATTCCCTTATCACCTTATGAGGTTTAGCCACATCGTGCAAATTATTCTTTAGTCACTATTTACTGTTGTGATGTAAATCCTTTCGTCAGAACATGTTGCTGGAACACTGCTATGTCTGGCCTATTCTGAATAGCCCCTAACCTAACCACTAACCCTAATCTCATTTAACTTGCATTACTGTAACCATAAACCTTCTTCATCCTCGATGTCTAAGCCTTTGCCATGTTACTGTAGTTGGACTTTGTTGTAGAGATTGCGAAAAGTCACTGCATTTCGATGGAAATTTCTAGACCATCCCAGAACATGTGAGTGCAGTAACGTCAGTAGATTACGTAACCTTGGAACGATTCCGTACTTGCCAGTATGTTGCAGAATGTTCTAGATCTGACCTGTTAGTATATAAGCAGCACTGCACAGCATTCTGGGTTCTTCCTCTTTCATGAGTTTGTTCTTGCACATCTTCTGTTAATAAAGTATTGGAGTTCTATCCTGTTGTATCCCGTGTCTTCTCTGCGAGTGCACCGAGAGAGCGACATAGCAGGAGAAAAATACAACAGACTTGTTTTCAGTAATTAAAAGGACATAATCACAATTTTTTCCCCTAATGAAGCTAGTGCCTGACAGCAAAATCACTGCTGCTGCATTTGGATAACTATGCACATGTACATTCTGGTGTTCAGTAAGCTGTATGGCCAAAACTAAAATGACTGTGTGACATTGCCACTCTGGTTTACATGAACTTTTCTGCCAGACAGGCCATGACGAATGTCGCTGAGAATGGCCGCCCTCGTTTACTGGATACTGTCATCTGTATCGTGGCGCGACGAACCACCACCGCGCCAAAGCAAGTACGGACTTCCGTTGCCACCTGAATGTCACGCCACACTCACACTTGAAGAGCTCGCTGGCAGACCTGTGTTTGTTGTTGGGGACGTGCATGGGTGTTTTGAGGAGCTGTCCCTTCTACTGCAAGCTGCAAGACGTCTTCAGAAAAATCCCTTCATCATATTTGTTGGTGATGCCATTAACAAAGGACCTCGCAACATTGATGTTCTCAGGTGGTGTCTTTGATCAGTGTAGTATTTGCAATCAGTTTTGCCTTTTGGAAGAAGGAAAACTTAGCGCTATTGTTACAACTGACATTGTAGTATTTGCAATCAGTTTTGCCTTTTGGAAGAAGGAAAACTTAGCGCTATTCTGACATTATGAAATTATGATATATATGATGCTGCACATTATGTGTTTGTAGTTACATGGTTACATGTATGTGTGCAGGAATGTTGTGAATGTTTCTGTGTGAGCGAGTGGGTGTCGACCGTAAGGCGCCCTGAGCTCCTGTGGGAGGGAGGGCATCCCTTAAATACCCATTATTATTATTATTATTATGCTACTATCCAAGTGTAAGTGTAACATCTGAAATCGAGCATGTCAGGAAATTTCTCAAGGAATTTTTTTTTTTTTTTATCATTGTGTTCTGTCACTGTAAGTGTGTAAGCTTCTTTAGTATTGCTTGCATGTTTGAGACAAAAACCTCCCTTAAATGAATGCCAGGTCTTTGTCATAATTGATTTTTTTTTGTTTGCACCTAAAGAATCTTTGGTTTTCAATTTGTATATACCTGTACTTGTATTGTGTGTTGTGGAAATCAATAAAGTGTTTTGAGTTCATTTTAATTGAATGCTGTGTGTGGATCTATTTCAGGTTGGTCAAAGAGATGAAAGACAGCGGCCAGGCAATGATAGTGCGCGGAAATCACGAGGAGACAGTTTTGCGTGAACTGTGGGCGCTGCGCATCAACCCCCGCTATGAACTGCCAGAAAGGTGTGACTTGAATTATGTACATGAATGTTGTCATCCAAACTTGATTTTATCACATGAACATGGATTGCAAGAACAGTGAGTTATCTGTAAAATACCAAGCGTAAGAAGGTAATGTGCTTGTACAGTATGTGTACATTAACACCAGTAAAATGCAGCAGTCTGCTCAAGGAAGCCACTATTTTGCAGGCCATTAGACCATTCAAACCCTTTTTGTTGTTTTTTTGTTTGTTTGTTTGTTTGGTATTCTTGTTAAAGAACTAAGTTGCACTGTAGATCTACCCATTGCTCTGAAAGGGATACATCCATTAAAAACACTAGACTTACTGGCCCTTGAAGGGTAATGGTTATCGGTAAAATACACCAGTAACATGCAGCAGTCTGCTCAAGGAAGCCACTATTTTGCAGGCCATTAGACCATGCAAACCCTTTTTTTTTCTTGTTTGGTATTCTTCTTGTTAAAGAACTAAGTTGCACTGCAGATCTACCCATTGCTCTGAAAGGGATACATCCATTAAAAGCACTATACATGTACTTAAGTTACTGGCCCCTGAAGGGGTAGTGGTTAGCACTTCGGACCATGGACCGGGAGACCCAGGTTCAAATCCCAGCTGAGGCAAACGGGAATTTTCCAACTAGAGTCAGCTCCTACCCAGAGCGGGCGTGCTATGGGACAAATGCTGAGGCTGTTGCCAGACAGCTGAGACTCGCCCACTTCATGGCTGTGACACGCCTTTGACTAAATCAACCCTTACATATTGTCTTTGTGGCTGTTTATTGATTTATTGTTACATGTACTTATTTTCATGCAATCATTTGTGGTTTTTGCTGTTTTTGGTCGCTGTTGCAGGTACCAGTGGTTGCGTAAACTGACAGAGGACGACTTCTGGTTCCTGCAAAAGTTGCCCTACACAATATACATTCCATCCAAGCGGTCCGTCGTCGTCCATGCTGGATTTGTCCCTGGCCTGCCGTACGACCAGCAAAGTCTGGAAGATCTCACCCACATGCGCAACATCATCCAAGAAGATGTGTTTTTTGGCAGAGGACTGGTTGGGACCAGTAAAATTGATAACGGTGTCCCTTGGGCATCGCTTTGGCCAGGCCCTGAACATGTATATTTCGGCCATGATGCTCGTAGGGGTTTCCAGCGATGGCCGCATGCCACGGGGCTCGATACTGGGTGCCTGTATGGAAATAACCTGACGGGTGTGTTTATTGGGAGTGAGGATCTACCTGTGAGTGTCAGTGCACTTGACATGTATGTCAGTCCATGAAATAATGAAATAGTGTGGGTCATTGAATGTTTTTGGCAAATATGCCTGGGTGATATTGACCGGTAGATCTGCAGAACCAACCAGCTGCATAGCAGCAGCTTGCACAAATGATACAGATATATATATGCATGGTTGTTTTGTATGATTATGATGTAGTTATGTATAATATGGGTTCTAAATGTACATCAGATTTATTATGTGACGGGTTGTGAATCTCGTATGTGTAATTAAGGTACACATTACTTGGCATAACAATTGTTGTTTTAATTTTTTGTTGTTGTTTTGTTAAACAGCTATCACAAAAAGTAAGTAGTTTGTTACAGCATTGTCATGCATTTCTCATGGATCTGTTGTTAAAACAGTCCATAGGCACCTGCTACAGTTTTGAGGGATCAAATATGATGTATCTAGATTTGTGTAAAAACACACACACACACACACACACACACACACACACACACACACACACACACACACACACACACAGTGAAAATTTCACCAATGAAATCACTGATACAAATAGTACATTTGCTGGTACACATGCTCTGTCTGAACAAATATGAAGTTGACTCATTTTGTTGAGTTCATTCCCTTATTCACATGTCTTCTGGCATAATAAACACACAAATGGCCTTGTTAGAAGTCAGTTTCAGTGTTGTTGGTTTAATGTTTTGCTTTGTGTTCTTTGTTTTTGTTGGGTTTCTTTATAGTTGTTGATTTTGGGGTTCGTTGGTTTGTTTTTCTGCTTTTTTTTTTGCTTTTTTTTTTTTGGGGGGGGGGGGTGGCATTTATCTGGTCATGGTGTCTGACACCCTGACTGGTCATGTCTGGAACAGAGTGGGTTGAAGGGTATTTGCATCACATCATAAGCATCATAAATGAAGCACACATCATGCCGATGTAATATCATTATATGCTCAGGCATGTGCATGACGGCCAAAATGAGGTTGCACTTTCAAAAGAAGATCGATAAGTTTAAGAAAATTAAATGCATTGAAACAGGTCTAATTATCATACTGGTATACATTTTGTCAAAGTAACAGCTATATGTTGTGACTCATGCCCTGCGCATGGGCATGGTGGGTACACCTACCTCATGTCCTGGCAAACATACATGCATAAAGCAGCTCAGTAGAATGATTTCAAACTACCAGACATTTTTGGTGTACCTGTGATATTTCCTTAACATTCTAACATTATATATATCGATACAGATCTACAGTATATCTGATTCTACTTTCCAGTATACCACACACTGTTTTTTTTTTTTTTTAACGTTTAGGCAGTGTGGTGGCCAGGTATCTTGTTGCTGTGATTCTGTTGTCGCGCGCTAACTTCAATTCCTCCATTAGTACATGTAGTATGCTTTCACGCTGCTGGTCATTTGGCGACAAACGCGGAGCGACCATTCAAGCACCACTGAGCCACTGAGGCCCCTAGCACAAGGAAAGTCACTCTGCAGCCTCAAAGGAAGGTTCCCAAAGCCAAAGGGCCCAGCCTTCGGTGTACTGTACTTTGCGAGTCTGCATACTCGTCGTAGAAATGGTTGTTTCCACTACCACCATCCTGTCATTAGTTTTAACGGTTGTGCTTGGTTACGCAATCGCGAAACTTGTCCCGTTCTTTTACAAACGCTGGCAATGGCGGCGAAGACTGGACCCTCACTTCGTGCATTGGCCTATCAGCTGGATCACTGGCAGCCTTACACAAGTAGGTACTAAGTCTTGTTTTGTACTGTAAGCGAATCAGAGAATGATATGTAGGCAAATGACTGTACAAAAATATTTTTTTTGTTGTTCTTTATTTGTTGTTATTTTTAACACATCTCTTCTGGCTGTATTACATAGGCTGCATTCAGCGTTTCACCATCATCATGTTCATGATGTTGTGTAAGAATGTTTTTAGTTTTATGACTGTATGTATTTAATGTGTATAATACGTATGTAATGTGTGTATAGGAATGTTTTATGACTGTGTGTATGTAATGTGTGTATAATATGTATGTGATGTGTGTATAATACGTATGTAATGTGTATATGTAGTGCTCTAGCGCAGCTATTGTAAGGCGCCCAGCAGGAGGTTGGGCGCCACAGAAATCCTCATAATTGTTATTTTGTTTTGTTTTTTGTTATAAAATATAAGTAGTCATAGAAAACATACCCCATGTTGCGATCCGATGGTTGACCCAAAATTAATGCCTATTTCCCATCTTCTTCTTATCAGTTGCTGATTCAACTCTTGGTCGAGTCTTTTTAATTTGTCAGACAGTGATGCTGACATGTACAGTGCACTGTGCTGGAAGACACAAATTTGAACTGACTAGCAGTGTTTTCTCAAGTATGGGCATTTTGTGAAATCCTCACATAGTAGCTAAATATCTTTTTGTTAAGCAAATCGCCTTCTTCAGGACATAAACAAATTTGTTTATGTCCTGAAGAAGGCGAAAGCCGAAACGTTGACCTGTGCCGTCCTTTGTCAAAGTTAAGTGGTTTCTGTCCCTTTTATGTCGCTTTTATTTGCTTAACTTGTAACCACTTCGCAGTCATTACCGTTTCCTTTTCTATCTTTTTGTTTCTTTTGGGTTTTTTCTTCCCCAGGTTGCTCCGGTGACCTGTGTATTGACTTTGTCTTTGTGCAGTTTTCTTCACTGGAAGATTTGTGTGGGAAGTCCCAGAAATTTGCTACAGAAGGTCACAAGGCGTTCATGTGGTGGATAGGTCCACTACGATGCATCATCAGTTGCTTTCACCCGGACACAGCTAAAGTTATGCTGCGATCTTCGGAACCAAAAGCAAGCGGTGGTGGTGGCTATGAATTCCTGAGACCCTGGATTGGTACGTTTCAGGACAGCTTCTGACACAGGCAGCAGTGGAGTGCATGCAGATATCTGCTAACACTTAAAGTCTCACCGGCTCCCATAGTGTAGTGGTTAGCACTTCAGATCATGGACTGGGAGACCCGGGTTCGATTCCCAGCCGAGGCAAGCGGGATTTTTCCTACCTAGGTTGGCTCCTACCCAGAGCGGGTGTGCTATGGGCCCAATGGGGAGGCTGTTGCCACACAGCCAAGATTCACCCACTTCACGGGTGCGACTTTGGGGGTGTTTCCATTGGTATGACACGTCTTATGATGTGGATGATTATATGGCCGACACTGCAGGTAATGTAGTTCCCGGGCCTGGTTAATGCCGGGATATTTATGACAGGAAGCGTGGAATGCGGCCCTGTCCCGCAGTCCCGAACCACACGGACGTCCATAGCATCATCTTACCATCATCTTCATCTCCATCATCATGATAAAATTCACGGACCTCCATAGCATCGTCATCATCCTCATTTCCATCATCATGCATAATAAAAATTACCCCAGCTTCCGAGCCCTCCGTGGATTCCATCCATGACCGGGGAGGAACACCACTGGAGCCGGCAAAGAGTTGTGGCAGCAAAAAAACAAAACAAAACAAAACACTTAAAGTGTCAGTCTCCATAATGAGTTCTAAAGAGAAAAAATGCTGCCAGTGTGTGAGAGAATTCGTGTGATTCACGTGATATACACAATATTTGGGATAAAGCACCTATATTAATGCACTTACGTGTATTACTATTATTATCTTGCCTCTTGAAATCTTTACAGGGGATGGCCTGCTGGTGTCTGAGGGCAAGAAATGGGAGAGGAACCGCCGTCTGCTTACACCAGGCTTCCATTTTGAGATCTTGCATGGTTACATACCCATTTACAACCGGGTGGTGGAGGTCCTTATGGTTAGAGTTTTTATCTGTTCAGATGGGTAGATGCAGGACATGTCAGGGCTCAAGACAAATTGTTCTCAACATAATAATGTGATAGGCTCCCACGAAAAGTCGCCCAGCCGTTTGTGAGAAAATTGCACACACAAAAATGGTGGTAAGTCAGATTTTGCCACTTTGAGATTTTTTCCATATTTGGAACCAATACAATTTTGTGAAAGTTTCCAGGCTGAATGTAGCATAAAAACAAGTATATAATACAACTACACCATATTGATTCCCGTGTCACACTACTAGCCATTCTTTCAACATGGCTGCTTTTCAAAAGCAAGTTTTCAACAAACAACTCTCAGGCCTACACCATTCTACAGCAACAATTTTTGTACCAAAAGAAAGCTTACGTTCTGCACTTTTCAGCGATACCATAATGTAAAGTGTTTCTTGTTTGTTTGTTTTTTTGTTTTTTACTATATACTTTATTGTCCTTTTCGGGAAATTTGGGCTGCTTCCCCCGGGGAAAGCGCGTCGCCACGGTGCAGCGCCACCCAATACCTATCCTTCCCTTTTCTATTTTTATTTTTACAATTTTGCAATTTTGCTGGGGGAGGAACGCCAGATAACCCGGAGAGAAACCCCCGATGCGCAGCCCGGTAGCCAGGAAAAACCGGTAGCACATATCACAAGCTCGACCTGGGCTCGAACCCACGCCTCATCGCCGTGACATTGGTGACGGCCGTTCAGTAGCGTAGCGGCTAAATCAGACGCGCTACCTATTAGACCACTGCTCACCCCAGGTTTGAGGTATTTTGCTCCACTGGGAGCAAAGTTCACTTTGCCAACCAGCCTAGTGACCAGAGCTTGTTGACTGGCCTGCCCAGTTTATAACTATACCTACAAAGGGGCAGAACTATTGAGCAGTCTGGCAGATGTGTTCATGCCATACATTTGAAACACTGCAGTATATTTTACACATGTGACACAAGACAGTTTTATTTCCCTTCAGACTCATTTTGTTTATTTTGCAGGACAAATGTGAAAGACAGAGCCATGGAGAGGTCTATGTGGCAGTGGAAAATCCTGTGCTTGTTGCAGCATTGGACACCATGTTACGCTGCGCACTCAGCTACGAAGACAACATCCAAGAAAAAGGGTAAGGATGTCTTGCAATGCGTAACTTCTGTCAGTTACTACAGCTCAGTTGGTACAGTTCTCCTGTTAGGGGGTGCAAATGTATACCGGTCAATTGGAGGGGGAGCAAATGTACACCAGCTGCATGGGATGGGGTGCTTAAATTATATATCCTTGATTCGGGTCTCACAAGTTGAAGTCACATGACCGTTAACCTCATCTTGTGAATGTAAAAACAAAAGCATTAAATGAACGTAGCCATCAGATGGTGATAATGTATATGCGTGTATAGTACCTGTCGTAATTTGTAACCATTTCGCTTTCCGGCAGCCAGCTTTTCAATGAAAATATCGGCATGGCAATATCGCGAGAGCTGGCCAGATTGAAGGGCGGGATACAATCGCCCTCCTGAGTAGAGAGCTGGAGAACATTGGCTCTCCCTGCATATAACTGGTATACATTTGCACCCCCCAGCAGGCGAACTAAACCAGCTGAGCGTTACTACTGCAGTTAGGAATACATTTTTCAGATTTCCAGAAAATCAGTTTTTGCACGGTTGTTTATGTATGTATTTGTAGATTTTATTTTGTGTGAGTGGTTTTCGCAGTGAACGACAATGACAGCGTTACATGTCCTATTACTAGGAAAATTATGTAAAATATGATCTCTCTGTAACGTTTAAAGCGTTTTGGGGTGAGCGGTGGTCTAATAGGTAGCGCGTTGGATTTAGCCGCTGCGCTAGTGAACGGCCGTCACCAATGTCATGGTGATGAAGCATGGGTTCGAGCCCAGGTCGAGCTTGCGATATGTGATACTGGTTTTTCCTGGCTGCTGGGCTGCTCATCGGGGGTTTCTCTCCGGGTTTTCCGGCTTTCCTCCCCCAGCAAAATTGCTAAATTGTAAAAAAATATAGGATAGGTATTGGGTGGCGCTGCGCCGCGGCGACGCGCTTCCCCCGGGGGAGGCAACCTGAATTTTCCAAAAGGGATAATAAAGTAGTAAAAAACAAAAAATGAAAAGAAGGGGATGTTACAGTTATGTTTGTGTTGTGCACAGGGAGAACCATCCATATCTCAAGGCTGTTAGGAAACTGGGCCAGCTACTCATCAAAAGGAGCCTGTGAGTATCTCTCTCTCTCTCTCACACACACACACACACACACACACACACACACACACACACACACACACACACACACACACACATAGCAAAGTGAGTCTGTGTAATAGTTTTGCGTAGTCTGCCATCTGTCTGTCTGTCATCCGTCTGTATGTAACAGGCGTTATCATGCAGGAAGAGTATGTTTTGTTTTTCTCCAGGAATCCTCTGCTGTACCCTGACTTCATATACAGCCGAACCAAGGATGGAAAAGTGAATAAAGAGCTGTGCGATTATGTCCATGATTTTGCCATGCGTATCATCACTAGCCGCAAGCAAAAGCTGGTAGGTTTCATTGCCAGCTTGGGACGAGATGTCTTGATAAAATTTGTTTCTTGGAAGTAAAATTGCTTTTCTTTAGCCAGGACAACTTACTGTCCAAAGCAGGTCACAGAGTCCGCAGAAAGGAACCGACAAACTTAAAATTACAAAGGAAACGTTTTTCCTCACCTGCTAATCCAATTACATGTACTTTATGCCATCTACTGTTTCTCTTGCAAACTGTTTCACACTAGCGACAGGTTCTAGAGAAGCAACGGGAAGTCAAGATAGCAGAATGGTAAAGCGTTGGACTCCCGATGCTCAGGTCATGAGTTCAAATCCCGGCTGGGGCCACATATTTGTGCTGGCCTTTTTCTCGTTGCCCCGTCTTTGATATCACCCATACGTGGTGGAAAAGGACGTTAAACTCCCAAACACCCACCCACCTTCTAGAGAAGCAACTCTTTTGTCATGTTTTCTGGAAAAAGGGCCCAAGTGCTTCTCAAATTCATGGTGCTTAAACCCTTCCCCTAGATTCTTCTGCATTTTATCCATGGCATACATGTGAAATATGTCCATCAGTCAGAAGACTGTGCGTGCAGGACTTACACACTTGCACTTTTCAAATGACGTTGTGTGTGTGTGTGTGTGTGTGTGTGTGTGTGTGTGTGTTTAATGATAATAATAATGATAATAAGTACTTTCGTGGTGCCTCAGTAAGCTGTAACTTTTAACTCAGGCTGAGAAAGAAGATGGTGACAAAGCAAACACAAAGCGACACTTGGATTTCCTCGACATCCTGCTGACTGCGCGAGATGAAGAGGGTCATGGTCTGACAGACAGAGAGATTCGGGATGAGGTGGACACATTCATGTTTGCAGGTGAGAAAGCAGAAACTAGGCGTATAACAGTACATGTATTCTATTCCGTGAAGTTTTGTTCCACACCATGAGGTGCAACAGTAAGTGTTATAGCAAATAAAAAGCTTCAGAATTATTCTGAGGTCTTCTTGGCCAGTTTCCGTTTATTTTAAGTGATTAAGTGGATGAAATTGATGTGATGTGTTTTATGTTTTTCCCACAGTTATACCAGATGACATGATACCATAGGAGTTCCCCTAATACCCTCACGACTTCAGTCAGTAGAGCCATCGTGCTACCCTCCCCCCAGCACGTGGCTTTAATTCAAGAGAATTCACGTGTACCCCTGTGAGCTAACCTGGTCACGTGTGATCTACTCACTCCATACCCCACATGAACCCTTCAGTCTTCCCACGACAGCCTCTCACCACAGCTCCCGTCTTTGCTCACTACGGTGTTCATTTTTATAATATTTTATTGACTGTAATGCACTGACAGCTTGGCCATCATGGAAAGGCACCCTTATAAATGTCATCAGTATTTTTATTATTTCTGGGCAGAATATTTTGTCGACGGTCGTGTAGTATAATGCCAGGTTGCACTGACCGCTGTCTCTCTTTAAATTAAAAAATAGTACATCAGTATTTTTATTATTTCTGCCATTCTGGGCAGAATATTTTGTCGAGGGTCGTGTAGTCTAATGCCAGGTTGCACTGACCGCTGTCTCTCTTCAAATTAAAAAAATAGTACATGCAGATCAAGTATCTAAAAAGTTTGTTTCCAGGCTGGCTTCCTTCTTTGTGATTAGGTCATGATACTACATCCACGACCCTCGGTTGGTGTCTGTATGCACTTGGCAGTTACCCAGACATACAGCAGCGTGTGTATGAGGATGTGCACAAGGTGATGGGGGACCGCACTGAAGTCACATGGTGAGTTGGCTGTTCACACTCACTAAACACGTGATCAAAAAAAAAAAAAAAAAAAAGTTGCCTTTTCTGTAAAACCTAGCGATGTGGAGCTGAGTCTAGCCTTACATGGAGACTATCAATTCTGTTTCAGCACTCCTGCAGTGGCTCCACCCCCATCCCTCCCCCCTCCTTCCAGCTCAGCCCAGCCCACCCTTTCCCATCCTGTCAAAAAAACAACAACAAAAAAACAACAACAAAAACCCCACTCAATGTGTTTGTGTGTGTGTGTGTGTATGTGTGTGTGAATAGATTTGCTGTTATAGATGGTGATATTTGCAAGTTAATTATTATTTTTGGGTTTGTTTGTTTTTAAGTTCTGTACATGCCAAACCAATTTTATGTTGTTTTCTACTGGCTTAGAATCTTAATTTTTCATTCTTGTTTTGTTTCAAGCTGTGAGTCCAAAGACAGTTTTCCTTCTTATACCTATTATTTAATGGACAATAAAGTGTTTTTGAATTTGAATCCTCAAACTTGTTCACACTCAAGAAGTTGGAAAGAGATCCCCCCCCCCCCCCAAAAAAAAAAAAAAAAAAATTAACCAGACATTTTTACACCACCTGCTCTACATGAATGCTGTCAGGGCAATGATGAAAGAGTTAACAAACGTAGCATGTAATGGTAAAAATAAATTTAGTTTTACAGTAAAATTTCTTTCTCCTAGGTACGTACATGATACTGTGGAGGTAAAGGGGGAATCTCCTAGTATCATGTCATCTGGTATATATCTGTAGGAGAAATATATTTTTACAGTAGAATGTCTTTCTCCTAGGTACTTACCAGATGGCATTATATCATAGGAGATTCCCCCTTTACCCCCATAGTATCATGTCATCTGGTATATATACGTAGGAGATAAGCCTGTGCATGTTCAACACTTGTTTTCTGATAAACTGATAATTTCAGGGAGGACTTGAGCGGTTTTCAGTACCTGCCATTGTTCATCCGGGAGACGATGCGCCGGTACACACCTGTGCCGATGATCAGTCGAGAAGTGTCATCTCCAATTTCTCTCGATGGCGTAGATATCCCAAAGGGCGTGATGACTGATATCCCACTCTACCAGCTGCACAACAACCCCCATGTCTGGAAGGAACCTGAGGTGAGAATCAGCTCTGACTTCATCTTTCATTGTTGTTTCGTCATCTCACGTAAAGCTGTCATCATTGGTGGCTCAAGTCAGATCTGTGAAGCCAGGGCAAAGTGCTGTTCCGTAGAAATTTTCTTTGGCCTGGATGAACAACTTTCAGTTTCTAGCAGGGAAGAAAATGATAATTTTCCAAATTTGGAGTGTGGCTGGCAATATAGTCCTGTACTTGAAACAACCACGCACACTGTGATGTCATCAGAATGGGTGAACCTGGGAAAGTTGACAGCAGCATTTGTTTTATTGCAAAGCTGGATGACTGATAGGATTCAGAATAATTGCTATCAACTTTTCACTCAGAATTTGGTTTCATTGTTCCTAAGCCAAAGGGCACGAAAGGAAAGTTTATTGTCCAGGGCCATACAGTGCTGTTGAATTTATTGCCAAACTGATTCCATGGTGGTGAATGTGTGTTTCTGTCCCAGAAATTCTGCCCAGAGAGGTTTGAGAAGAGCGTGTTTGCTGACAGAGACCCTTATGTCTATGTGCCTTTCTCTGCTGGACCACGGTGCGTCTATGGTTACAAAATAGCTTCTGATGGTCTGCTTTTAAAAGCATTTATGCAGTGTATGTGTCAGAATATTCACTTAATTTTGTGAAACCTGTGTGTGGTTTTTAGAAAAAGAACAGCACTGTCCATAGTGATACAGTGATGCTTGCTTAATGTTAGACTAGCAAAAAGGTGGTAAAATTATGTTCGCGTGAACTTGCACCTGTTGTAAACCATCACAAAAGGTGGTGAGAATGAACTTTACTCAGCAGTTGCTCTTCATATTCAACTTTGCTGTTGACTTTGAAATATAAATTTTTTAAAAAAAGGTCAGCGCTTCATTATACACGTTCCAGTATGATTCATCTGTACTCTTTTACTTTTGCAGGAACTGCATCGGGCAAAACTTTGCCATGAATGAGATCAAAACAATGGTTGCTCGTATTGTCCACAGGTGAGTCTTGACGCTTTCAGTTTTACACCCAGCAGCTAACACACCGGGGCGGTTGGTGGTCTAGTGGTTAAGAGACTTGTCACCAATGCGAGAGGTCAGGGGTTCGAGTCCCACTCGGGGCAAAGAATTTTCCTTCTCGTATGTGGCACCGATCATTCGGGCCGATCGTCGGGGGTTCTCCTCGGGTACTCCGGCTTCCTCCCCCTCTGCTTTGGAAATGTTCAGCCCACAAAAATTTGATAAAGAAATGCAGTTCTAGATTCCGAAACTTAAATAGCTGAGCTGACCCTTCACACCACGTGATTGTAATGTGTGTATGTCCAGTGTGTGAGAGAATGCGTGTGATTCACGTGAGCATGCGTGTTGGGTTCAGTTCGCGGCGCTTTGAGCCGATTCATGAAATTGGGTAAAGCACCTATACAATACTCATTATTATTATTAACATGTTAACCATGTTTATTCTGTCAAATTATATACCACCACATTTTCAGACAGTTGCACATCAGCTTGCTGTTTGAACATTTGCATCTGTGTGGATGAATGTTATCTCTGTAACTGGAACAAATGATTCAGTTTCAGAACAAGTACAGTAAGTAAACATTAGCTGAATTGCGCAGGTCACTGTTGTGTCCACAAAATGTGACCAAGGACATCATGGTCACACTATTCGAACGTTCATTTCATGTGAGTTTATGTAGAAACGATGTCAGTAGCCATAGACGTGACCACAGTACAAAACCAGTTTCACTGTATGAGAGTGGGGTACTGAAGGTGTAGTGTAAGAAGACAGACTGTTACGTGGTGAATGTTCAAAGAGCCCGCCATGTTACCGAGGAATGTGGTGAATGTCAGGCACACACTCTTCACGTAGCGAGTTCTTGTATTGACCGTGGAAGAAGTCTCATTCACTCACAAAAATGCTCGTGAGCGCGTAGAAAAGTTATAGCTGTGTGGAGTCTATTACAACACGTCCTTTGTATCACACTGCACGCTCAAGTTTCGCACATATGAGCTGCGCTCATGCACACACCCTCGCAAACATCTCAGAGCTTTTAAATACAGTCTCATAGCGTTCTAGCACATTCTAGACTGACCTACTATCATGAAGGAACCAATCAAAAATCAGAACATAAATCACCTCATTACTTTTTTAAAATTGAGAAGAATCCAGATTTAACGAGCACCCACTGACTCCTTCTAATCGTAAACAACTCCTGACAAAGTGATTTGCACGAAATTGCTTGGAGACTCAGACCTTGACCCTAAACGCGTACCGCCTCCTGTGGCAAGATTAGCTACAGTTAAAACAAGGTCGCCACTTCTAGAATTTTCGTGAAAAACGGTAGAAACTTCTGGAACACGGACAGATCTACATTATTAAATCACAATGAAACGATATGGACTAAACGTGAGGTAAACTCAGTCTCCGTCTCACTCAACCTTAAAAGAAAAAAACAAACACAGCTATTGTCTGTCAACACAGTACACTATACAGACAAAACACACAGCCACACTCGTAACACAGCCGTATTCTTAATCCGAACTTCAGCCATTCTGTAAGCACATGAAGCAGTGCAGGAAAATCTCCCACCAGGGTGTTCTGGCCAGAAAACAGTTTCAAGTCCTCACGTTCGACATATATTGTTTTGTTGCAGGTTTCAGCTCGAGGCTGACCCCTCCATTGACCCTCACCCTTACCCAGAAGTGACCCTGAGAGCCAAAAATGGAATCCACATCAAATTCACTCGACGTTCCCAGTGATCGAGCTTTTCTCCTTTTTTTCTTTTCTTTTCTTTTAGCTGTCAGTTTGCCCAGTGAATATTTACAGATCAGCATTGTTGGGTGTGAGAAGTCATTACACAAGTGGTACAAACAACGAAATGTATGGAGCAGTGGCACAGTACTTACTGGTAATTAATGCCTGAGCTCATCATCCAAGGTGTGAAGGGGATAGAGGGCGTTGCATGGGTGGGAACTTTAACTTTGCTTGTTTTTGATCTATGCCACAATGTGTGCATGATTTAAAGCGTTCGGACTAAACTATTGGATGAGCACATTGACAGACTGTATATAACATTGTGGGGGGATCGTCAGCAGGGTTAAAATTTGTAGACCTTTTCCCTGCACCCTCACCCACATTACCGATCACTCTTGTGGTGAACAGGGGGAGGACCCCCCTTGGTGTATTCCGTGCCATGAGCCATTTTCTGTTGATCATTTTGTAATTTCACGTACGGATCTGGCAGAGATCCGTGACAAGCATTACTGTGCTTCATCACTGAAGGTGTTCTTCAGGGACGTCCCCCCCCCCCTCTCCCCCCCCCGACAGCATCCTCAGTTTCTTGAGAGAGTCAAACTTATTTTATAAAATCTAATCATTGTTAACACTACAGACACTCCTTGATGAAACTTCTTTACTGTGAAGCTGTTAAAATCTTGGACTTGAATCGATAAAAGTTATGTCATCTCATTTAAACCAGCTAGATTTTTAATATATATTTACATCATGTGTTAAGTACTACCCTTTTCCGTTTTAATGACTTGGCATAGAAAGATTTTAGCTGCGAATTAGTCTTTGTTGCTTGCGCGGCGTTAAGCCCTAAATAACTAACTTGTGGTGATTGAGACGTTAAACCTAACACCCACTCAACCCTTTCCCCAGCATCAGCCGTTTTTATCGAGTCTATACAGCTGGTTGTAAGTTGTACACATCTGACAGGTTGTGTACACAGATGTACAGGGTCATCCATGCATGGTTTTATTGTTGTGTTTTGTTGTTGACATGCTGTTTCCCCAGCACGACCACCCTTCGTGAGACTAACCTAAAGAAGTAGAAGTTGTGCACTTCTTTTTTTTTTTTTGTAGGAAATGCACTAGGTATTTGCCAGGGCTCCAGAAGGAGGAAAAGTGGCAAAGACACAAACACGCATCTGCAAAGCAGACATACAGTATTATGCTAGGGGTGTCCAGGGGCATGTTCCCCCGGATTTTTTTAATTTTTTTATTTTAATCAGACTGAAATCTGTGCAGTTTGGTGCATTTTGGCATGATTTAATTGCTTACAAGGAGAAAACACGTTGTTTATTGGGTTTTTTTAGGAAAATAATTTTTAGAATTAGACTAGTTGGTGCGTTTTTGCATGATTTTGAGTGATTCAGAGGAGGAAATGCACTTTTGGGGTTGTAGGTTGGGTTGGGTTTTAGCCAAAGGTGGAAGTCCACCAAGAGGTGAAAGATTTTAAGCCCTTATTTGCTTTAATTTGTATTTTGGATTTGGTCATAGTCAAGAAATAGGCATCGCTTTTATGATTGTTTTTTATTTTTCCGCCTCAGTTGCTTATTTTTTCCAATGCGCGTTTTTATGTATGCACTTTTTTACCACTTTTTGAAAAATCACTGCCTACTGGCTTGAAAAAAATGGCAAGCAGTTGTGATTCTCTTGCATGACATTGTGATAAAAGATCTCCCATGTAAGTTCATCAAACAGTATTTCTTCTATTATTTGAATTTTTGTTGTTTTCTTGATCATGAGATCAGTTGTGATTCTTGGTAGTGGAGGTAGTCTTCATTGTAAATGTCAAGCCAGATTGTTACTGGATTATTGCGAAAAGGGTTTTAAAAAAAAGCATGATTTTTTCCTGTGGAGAAGTTATAGATGCAGCATTGTACATACAGTATTAAAACTGGTCATTTTGTTGGTGGATTGTGAAACGAGATTTGAATGTTCTTGTCACTTGCTCAAATTTGCAATACAATTCAAGTTTGCTATACACCCATTGTAAAGTTTGTACAAGATGTGCCTGGTTCTTCATTTTCTTTAAAAAGTGTCCAATAAGTGCAAGCATGATTTTTTTCTCCCAATGAAAAAATAAACGCATTATACAACTGTAGTGCATTCTAAAACTGGTCATTTTGTTGTGCGTTGTGAAACCAAAACTGAATCTTCTTGTCACTTGCTCAAGTTTGCAAAGCAGCCTTAGTGTCATTCTTCATTTGCTTTATACTGATCCAATATATACAATGCAAAACTTAACAAGACTGTGACTTGCAAATACATGAAATGTTGACTTTTAATGTGTCACCACTCACCAGAGATTAATGCATACAGCTAATGAACACAGTAATTTATTATCTAGAAGTAGACACACTTGTTACAAACAAACATGTACAAACTTCTGCACAATACAGAACATGGTTTTATCTCAAGATACATATAAAGCTTTGTAGCAGCCTGTCAGCTTTGCACATATCCTTTACAGTCTCTTGTCAATATCCAAGAAACCTTTGAAAAGAAAAAATAGTGGATTTCATTCCTAGTCATCGCAAGAAAAAATAATGCTGCTAGCTATATGGGGAAAAAAAGAAAGTAAATGAGACATGGCTTTCACAAACAGTAAATATATACATTAAGGATGTTTCACACATTCTGCTACCATCACAAAACCCTGACACTTGGTAGAATTGTCCCTGTTAAAAATGTACATGTACTACATACTTAACCCATACAAAAATATAAAATAATCTGATTTTATTAACACTAATGTATAACTTTGAATTGGATATCACAATATTTTGACACACTTGCTAAGTTCCCAGGAAGTATGACAATACCTGCATGATTCTCAAGAACAGAAAAAAAAAATCATGAACAAGCAGCAGGGGTTAAATGTGTATCGTATAAATCACAGGAATTATACTTACAATGGTCTATGTATCAAAGGTAGAAAGTCTGAAAGACAATGTTTTCAATAAAACTGGAATAGGTCTACTTACTATGTCTGTGCATGTCTATTATTTATACCACATCTGTACCTGCATTTCTTTGATTTGAAAGCTGACATTGGCAATCCAAATGCTTTTCACGCAGCATATATAAGTGAGGAGCTTTACTTCACGTTGTCCATAGGCTTGGATAAGTCAGTAGGTCTGTTTTGAAGCAACCAAAGTACTGGAACTAGACTTACAATTGTCACGACCATGACCAACCGTGGATAAAATTCAGAAAAAGATCAACAATTTAACATCCAGCTACTGGCAAAGCTCCTCTGTCCCCATTCCCTTATCACCTTATGAGGTTGAGCCACATCGTGCAGTAATGTAAATTATTCTTTAGTCACTTTTCACGTCATGTTGTGACTCGTAAATCCTTTCGTCAGAACATGTTGCTGGAACACTGCTATGTCTGGCCTATTCTGAATATAAAAAATACATAAAAAATATGTATTATACCAAACCCAGCCCCCAACCTAATCCCTAAACCTAAATCCCATTTATCTTGGGTTACTGTAACCATGCAAGCTGCAAGACGCCTTCAGAAAAATCCCTTCATCATATTTGTTGGTGATGCCATTAACAAAGGACCTCGCAATATTGATGTTCTCAGGTGGTGTCTTTGATCAGTGTAGTATTTGCAATCAGTTTTGCCTTTTGGAAGAAGGAAAACTTAGCGCTATTGTGACATTATGAAACTAGCAGAGGACCCGGCTTCGCGGCTCGGGTATACATGTATACCAGGTGCTATAATAATCATTTATTATCATCGTAGTTGGGTTTTCAACAGCAAATTGTGTCTGTAAAAATAGGGGAAAAACATACCTTCAAGGTTTTAGGCGGGCGGCGACGGCGTGAAGAAACACGTAAAATTTCAGTCGGGCATCCCCCTCCCCCCTCTCTCTTGTTTGGTAAATTATGTACGTGTGTGTCTTGTTCATGTGTGTCTGTGAGTCTCTTTTTTTCTCCCCACCCCACTCTCCCCTCTCTCTGTCTTCCGACCCCCCCCCCCTCTCTCTCTCTCTCTCACACACACTCTCTCTACTTTACACAGACCCAAGTGTCCCTCTAGGCTCATGGCAAATTTGGTGGCAATCGGCTGACTCGTTTGGACGCCAACCCCTCACACACACACACACACACACAGACGCTAGGAAATGATGCGTAGGGCAGTTGAAATTGCTTGATCTTAAGAAGAATATCATTCAAAGCATGTGCTCATGTACTGACATTGAAAAGAGCACTCGCAAATATTTCGCAGAGAATTTTCTGTATGATTTTTTTTTTTTTTTTTTTTTTACGTGATCCAAGGCAAACTAGTACAATTTCACCCCCACAAGTGAGCAAAATAACTGTGCACCGGCCGTGACGTATGAGTTCCAAATGTTTGAAATGACGCACTTTCTGATTGATGACGTAACTGGAGTGTGTTTTTTGTGAACTCGTAAACCACTGAGTGGGTCAGTTATGGAAAGTCATAACTCACGCTTTCGATCTGTTTCATTACTGACTACTCTCGGACGTAAAGCACTCATTATAGCCATAGTTAACTCACTTTATACCACTCTACCACTAAGCTTATTACAAGTCATGGTATAAACTGATTCCATAATTCACCACATGTTGTATAACATTGTACCCATGACAACCACGCCGCGTGAATTTTATGGCTGTACCTAAAGAGTGAACATGTATTACCACTAGTGTTCCAGCAGTGTGTTCTGGTGAAAGGATTTGCGTCACGATATGACGCGAAAAGGGACTACAGCAATAATTTACGTCACGACATGACGTGTTTCGACTTTATACGGGAATGGGGACGAAGGAGCTTTGCCAGTCGGATCTTTTGCTGCGTTTTATCAACAAGCGGTCGTGTTTGTGACAAGCGTAAGCCTAGTTCCAGTTCTCTACTAAGACGGAGGCTTCGAAACAGACCAGCTCTCAGAGCCTATGGACAAAGCGAGGTAAAGCACCTCAGTCAGTGATGTCGCGTGAAGCATTTGGATTGCCGATTTCAGCTTTCAAATCAAAGAAATGCAGGTAGGGACGTGGTATAAATAATTTTCCCAATTCGGTGCCCCCGACTGATTACGAAAAATACACCACATTCGTTTGTTGATTTCGACTGACCGTAAAACTGCTCGTTAAAACTCGCAGTTTTACGGGGTTGAAATCAACAAACTCGTGTGGTGTATTTTCCGTAATCGGGGGCACCTCATTGTGAAAACTATATGAAAGTTTGCGCTGGCGAGTGGTGCAAATGCATTGAAACAGGTCTAATTATCACACTAGTATACATTTTGTCAAAGACACAGCTATGTTGTGACCGGCTCATCCCATGCACATGCCCGGGCATGGTGGGTACACTGACGTAAGCTTACCTCATGTCAGTCAGGAGTCCTGCCAACTTTCATTTCATCAGTTGTTAAAAGTAAGTAGGGCTTCACACCACTCAAAATTTGGCTTCCAAAAATAGTGTGCTTTCACTGCTTTGTGCCTGTCAGCGTGTCTGTGTGTCTGCGAGAGCGTGTCTTTGTGCGTGTTTTGGTGTCTGCCGGTGCGTGTCTTGGTGTCTGCCAGTGCGTGTCTTAGTGTCCCGGCGGGGCAGGGTGTCTTGCAAAATTTCTTAATAGGCCATTGAGGCCCCTAGCACAAGGAACTGAAGTCACTCGGCACCCTCAAAGGAAGGTTCCCAAGGCCAAGGGCCCAGTCTTTGGTGTACTTTGCGAGTCTGCATACTCGTCTTAGAAATGATTGTTTCCACTACCACCATCCTGTCATCAGTTTTGACGGTTGTGCTTGGTTACGCAGTCGCGAAACTTGTCCCGTTCTTTTACAAACGCTGGCAATGGCGGCGAAGACTGGACCCTCATTTCGTGCATTGGCCTATCAGTTGGATCACTGGCAGCCTTACACAAGTAAGTACTAAGTCTTGTTTTGTACTGTAAGCGAATCAGAGAATGATATGTAGGCAAATGATTGTACAAAAATATTTTTTGTTGTTGTTTGTTTGTTCAGTGTTATTTTTAACACATCTCTTCCGGGTGCATTACATAGGCTGCGTAGTGAGCGCGGTTGTGTAAGAATGTTTTATGACTGTGTGTATGCAATGTGTGTATAATACGCATGTAATGTGTATGTAGTGCTCTAGCGCGGCTATTGTAAGGCCCCCAGCAGGAGGTTGGGCACCAGAGAAATCCTCATTATTGTTATTTTGGGGGGGGGGGGGGGGTTTGGGGGTATAAAACATAAGTAGTCATAAAAAACGTACCCCATGTTGCGATCCGATTGTTGACCCAAATGCCTATTTCCCATCTTCTTCTTATCAGTTGCTGATTCAACTCTTGATCGAGGCTCATTTTTAATTTGTCAGACATGTACAGTGCACTGTGCTACAAGAGACAAATTTGAACCGACTAGCAGTGTTTTCTCAAGTATGGGCATTTTGTGTAATCTTCACATAGTAGCTAAATATCTTTTTGTTTCTTTTGTGTTTTTTTCTTCCCCAGGTTGCTCTGGTGACCTATGTATTGACTTTGTCTTTGTGCAGTTTTCTTCACTGGAAGATTTGTTTGGGAAGTCCCAGAAATTTGCTACAGAAGGTCACAAGGCGTACATGTGGTGGATAGGTCCACTACAATGCAACATCAGTTGCTTTCACCCGGACACAGCTAAAGTTCTGCTACGATCTGCGGAACCAAAAGCAAGCGGTGGTGGTGGCTATAAATTCCTGAGACCCTGGATTGGTAAATTTATGCAGTTTCAAGACAGCTTCTGATACATGCAGCAGTGTAGTGCATGCAGAGCTCTACTAACACTTAAAGTCTCAGTCTCCGTAATGAGTTCTGAGGGAAAAAATGCTGCTAACGCCTGCTCTTAACTGGGCACAGCGCACGAAACACACATGCGCCACATCACAGTTGTTGAGCCCGGTATGTTTACTAACTTCAAAACTGAACAAAGGCAACTGTGCATAGTGATGTACAATCATGTACGTTGCAATACCATCCGGCGCTCATAGCGTTCGCACTGGCAAGCAGAGCTCGGAGGCAAGCCGTCTGGCCTCTGTAGCGCTTATCCGTAACGTCCTAAAGACATTTTTGTCCTTCGAAAAGGTCTGTAAACACTGAAGTCTGTTCAGGCGACAGTGCAATTGAGCATCAGTACACTGTCCGCCATGTTTGCACGCTGAGTGACGTAGTACAGCCAGTCAGAATCTGTCGTGGAACCCACAGCCACAGCTAGGGCTATTGATCTTGAGTCTGCTACCAAATAATATCCTGTGCTCAGTGTGCAGAATGCTTCTGCATACATAGAAAAACATAGGTGCCAACCAGAGCTACCACAATGGTTTAATTCAGATGCTGTCCCGAGTGACTGATTCTGATGCATGGATTAAACGCATTTGATGAAAAGTTTTCACAGCATTGTTGTATGCCTGACAAACGTATTGGGACTTTAATTAAAATGGACCGTTTTGAGCATACAGATGCAGTTACAAGCACAACTGTTCCAAAGCAAAAACCTGTCATCTGTGAACCTTGTTAATTGGCACTGTTAGGTTAGTCCCTTTACACTGTGAGAAAAGCATCTGGTTTTGAAAGCTATTTGCTGATCTTGCTGGGGCTGTCGGTGGTCTAGTGGTTATGACTTAGTCACCAGTGTCGGGGGTTCTCTCCGGGTACTCTGGCTTCCTCCCCCCTCTGCTTTGAAAATGTTCAGCCCACAAAATTCAATAACAAATGCAATTCTAAAATTCCGAAACCTAAATTGCTGAGCTGGCCTTTTGCATCACGTGATTGTAATGTGTTCATGTCCAGTGTGTGAGAGAATTAGTGTGATTCATGTGAGTGTGCATGCTGGGTTTACCTACCAGCGCTTTGAGCCGAATATTTGGGATAAAGCACCTATGTTAATGCTCTTATTATTTTTATTATCTTGCCTCTTGGAATCTTTACAGGGGATGGCCTGCTGGTGTCAGAGGGCAAGAAATGGGAGAGGAACCGTCGTCTGCTTACACCAGGCTTCCATTTTGAGATCTTGCGCGGGTACATACCCATTTACAACCGGGTGGTGGAAGTCCTTATGGTGAGAGTTTTTATCTATTCAGATAATAATAACAGAATATTTATAGCACCTAACCTTATCTAAGCTCTAGGCGGATAAAATACATATTTATTCATATTAAGATATAAAAAACACAAAAGACAGATAAAGCAAACACAAAACAGGTAAAACTTACAAAATGGATAAAAACTAATTAAAAACTCATATCCACACACACACACACACACACACACACACACACACACACACACACACACACACACACACATGTTCCCTGCGCACACACACACTGACACCAGCAGAACGACAACATGGCACGGCTATGAGAGGGTGAAGAGATGGGTTTTCAGTCAGGACTTGAAGGTTTTCTTGTTTAAACTGTTTCTGAGAGGGAGTTGTAAGAGGGAGCTGATTCCAAGTAACAGGGGCCTGGTAATGGAAAGAGCGCTGACCGAATGATTTAGTTCTGCAGGAGGGAATCTGGAAAATGTATAGGTGTCAGAGGATGAACGCAGCTCTCTGGAGGGAGTGTAGATGTGAAGGAGGTCAGAAAGGTATTGAGGACCAGTGCCGCTGACTGAAGTGAAGCAGATTGATGAGACTTTGTAGCTGATTCTCTGTGGAATGGGAAGCCAGTGAAGACTAATTTTTGCAGTAGAGGGGTAATGTGGTCAGATCTTGAAGGTTTACAAAATCGACGGGCAGCACTGTTCTGCACTTTCTGAACACGACCCAGCAGAGCCTTTGGTGCACCAGACAACAAGGAGTTACAATAATCAACTCTCGTTAGCACCAGAGAATAAACGAGTGTTTTTGTGGATTCTAAGGGCAGAGTGGCAGACAGAGCCGATGCGTCGAAGTTCAAGGTAAGCTGTTCTGCAGACGTTGACATGTTGCTGCATGGACAGAGAACTCTCCAAGGTGACCCCGAGATTTCTGACACACGGGGAGAAGTTAATATGTGTGTTAAGATGGGTACATGCAGAACATCAGTGTCAGGGCTCAAGGCAAATTGCTCTCAACATAATAATGTGATAGGCTCCCACAGAGGGTCGCCCAGCCATTTGATAGAAAATTGCACACAAAAAAAATGGTTTCCATTTTGAGATCTTGCATGGTTACATACCCATTTACAACCGGGTGGTGGAGGTCCTTATGGTGAGAGTTTTTATCTGTTCAGATGGGTAGATGCAGGACATGTCAGGGCTCAAGGCAAATTGTTCTCAACATAATAATGTGATAAGCTTCCACAAAAAGGGGACAAAGTCGCCCAGCCATTTGTGAAAAAATTGCACACACAAAAATGATGGTAAATCAAATTTTGCCACTTTGAGATTTTTTTCATATTTGGAACGAATACAATTCTGTGAACGTTTCAAGGCTGAATGTAGCATAAAAACAAGTATATAATACAACTACGCCATATTGACTCCTGTGTCACACTACTAGCCATTTTCTCAACATGGCCGCTTTTCAAGAGCAAGTTTTTAACAAACAAATGTCAGGCGTACACCATGCTAGAGAAATAAGTTTTGTACCAAAAGAAAGCCTACATTCTGCACTTTTCAGCGATACCATCATGTAAAGTTTGAGGTATTTTGTTCCACTGGGAGCAAAGTTTACTTTGCCAACCAGCCTAGTGACCAGAGCTTGTCGACTGGCCTGCCCAGTTTATAACTATACCTACAAAGGGGCGCACTTATTGAGCAGTCTGGCAGATGCATGTGCACATGTTCATGCCACGCATTTGCGTAAACACTGCAGTATATTTTACACATGTGACACAAGACACTTTTATTTCCCTTCAGACTCATTTTGTTTATTTTGCAGGACAAATGTGAAAGACAGAGCCATGGAGAGGTCTATGTGGAGGTGGATAATCCTGTTCTTGTTGCAGCATTGGACAACATGTTACGCTGCACACTCAGCTACGAAGACAACATCCAAGAAAAAGGGTAAGGATGTCTTGCAATGCATAACTTCTGTCAGTTACTACAGTACAGTTACAGCTCAGTTGGTACAGTTCGCCTGTTAGGAGGTGCAAATGTATACCGGTCATTTGGAGGGGGAGCAAATGTACACCAGCTGCATGGGACAGGGTGCATATATTTTACATCCTGGATTTGGGTCTCACGAGTTGAAGTCATGTGACCGCAAACTTCATTTTATGCTTTAAACAAAAGCATTAAGCGATTGTAACCATCAGATGGTGATAGTGTATATGCGTGAGTAGTACCTGTCGTAATTTGTAAAACCATTTCGCTTTCTGGCAACGAGCTTTTCGATGAAAATAGCGGCATGGCAATATCACGAGAGCTGGCCAGATTGAAGGGCGGGATACAGTCGCCCTGCTGAGTAGAGGGGTAATGTGGTCAGATCTTGAAGTTTTACAAACTCTGGAAAACATTGGCTCTCCCTGCATGTAACTGATATACATTTGCACCCCCTAGCAGGCAAACTATACCAGCTGAACGTTACTACTGCAGTTAGGAATACATTTTTCAGATTTCCAGAAAATCAGTTTTTGCACGGTTGTTTATGTATGTATTTGTAGATTTGATTTTGTGTAAGTGATTTTTGCAGTGAACGACAATGACAGTGTTACATGTCCTATTACCAGGAAAATTATATATATACTAAAAGCTCTCTTTAACGTTGAGAGTTGAAGAGGATGTTACAGTTATGTTGCGTTGTGCACAGGGGGAACCATCCATATCTCAAGGCTGTTAGGATACTGGGCCAGCTGCTCATCAAAAGGAGCCTGTGAGTATCTCATACACACACACACACACACACACACACACACACACACTTACACACACACACACACACACACACACACACATAGCAAAGTGAGTCTGTGTAATAGTTTTGCGTAGTCTGCCATCTGTCTGTCTGTCTGTGTCTGTCTGTCATCCGTCTATGTGTAACAGGCGTTATTATGCAGGAAGAATATGTTTTGTTTTTCTCCAGGAATCCCCTGCTGTACCCTGACTTCATATACAGCCGAACCAAGGATGGAAAAGTGAATAAAGAGCTGTGCGATTATGTCCATGATTTTGCCATGCGTATCATCACTAGCCGCAAGCAAAAGCTGGTAGGTTTCGTTGCCAGCTTGGGACGAGATGTCTTGATAAAATTTGTTTCTTGGAAGTAAAATTGCTTTTCTTTAGCCAGGACAACTTACTGTCCAAAGCAGGCCACAGAGTCCGCAGAACGGAACCAGCAAACTGAAAATTACAAAGGAAAAGTTTTTCCTCACCTGCTAATTAATTCAATTACATGTACTTTGTGCCATCTACTATTTCTCTTGCAAACTCTTTCACACTAGCGACAGGTTCTAGAGAAGCAGCTCTTTCCTCATGTTTTCTGGAAAAAGGGCCTAAGTGCTTCTCAAATTCATGGTGCTTAAACCGTTCCCCTAGATTCTTCTGCATTTTATCTCTGGCATACATGTGAAATAATACGTCCGTCAGTCAGAAGACTATGTGTAGGACTTACACACTTGCACTTTTCAAATGACGTTGAGGGTGTGTGTGTGTGTGTGTGTGTGTGTGTGTGTGTGTGTGTGTGTGTGTGTGTGTGTGTTTAATGATAATAATAATGATAATAAGTACTTTCGTGGTGCCTCAGTAAGCTGTAACTTTTAACTCAGGCTGAGAAAGAAGATGACGACAAAGCAAACACAAAGCGACACTTGGATTTCCTCGACATTCTTCTGACTGCGCGAGATGAAGAGGGTCATGGTCTGACAGACAGAGAGATTCGGGATGAGGTGGACACATTCATGTTTGCAGGTGAGAAAGCAGAAACTAGACGTATGACAGTACATGTATTCTATTCCGTGAAGTTTTGTTCCAGACCATGAGGTGCAACAGTAAGTGTTATAGCAGTAGAGCCATCGTGCTACCCTCCCCCCAGCACGTGGCTTTAATTTGAGAGAATTCACGTGTACCCCTGTGAGCTAACCTGGTCACGTGTGATCTACTCACCCCATACCCCACATGAACCCTTCAGTCTTCCCACGGCAGCCCCTCACCACAGCTCCCGTCTTTGCTCACTACGGCGTTCATTTTTATAATATTTTATTCACTGTAAGGCACTGACAGCTTGGCCATCATGGAAAGGCACCCTTATAAATGTCATCAGTATTTTTATTATTTCTGGGCAGAATATTTTGTCGACGGTCGTGTAGTATAATGCCAGGTTGCACTGACCGCTGTCTCTCTTTAAATTAAAAAATAGTACATCAGTATTTTTATTATTTCTGCCATTCTGGGCAGAATATTTTGTCGACGGTCGTGTAGTCTAATGCCAGGTTGCACTGACCGCTGTCTCTCTTCAAATTAAAAAAATAGTACATGCAGATCAAGTATCTAAAAAGTTTGTTTCCAGGCTGGCTTCCTTCTTTGTGATTAGGTCATGATACTACATCCACGACCCTCGGTTGGTGTCTGTATGCACTTGGCAGTTACCCAGACATACAGCAGCGTGTGTATGAGGATGTGCACAAGGTGATGGGGGACCGCACTGAAGTCACATGGTGAGTTGGCTGTTCATAGTGCGTAGAGGTCATGTGATAGATTATTTCGAGTGTGTATAGGCACACTCACTAAACACGTGATCAAAAAAAAAAAAAAAAAAAAGTTGCCTTTTCTGTAAAACCTAGCGATGTGGAGCTGAGTCTAGCCTTACATGGAGACTATCAACTCTGTTTCAGCACTCCTGCAGTGGCTCCACCCCCATCCCTCCCCCCTCCTTTCCAGCTCAGCCCAGCCCACCCTTTCCCATCCTGTCAAATAAAAAATAAATAAATAAACCCCACTCAATGTGTTTGTGTGTGTGTGTATGTGTGTGTGTGAATAGATTTGCTGTTATAGATGTGATATTTGCAAGTTAATTATTATTTTTGGGTTTGTTTGTTTTTAAGTTCTGTACATGCCAAACCAATTTTATGTTGTTTTTTACTGGCTTAGAATCTTCATTTTTCATTCTTGTTTTGTTTCAAGCTGTGAGTCCGAAGACAGTTTTCCTTCTTATACCTATTATTTAATGGACAATAAAGTGTTTTTGAATTTGAATCCTCAAACTTGTTCACACTCAAGCAGTTTGAGAGAGATACCCCCCCCCCCCCAAAAAAAAAAAAAAAAAAATGAACCAGACATTTTTACACCACCTGCTCTACATGAATGCTGTCAGGGCAATGATGAAAGAGTTAACAAACGTAGCATGTAATGGTAAAAATAAATTGAGTTTTACAGTAAAATTTCTTTCTCCTAGGTACGTACATGATACTGTGGAGGTAAAGGGGGAATCTCCTAGTATCATGTCATCTGGTATATCTGTAGGAGAAAATTATTTTTACAGTAGAATGTCTTTCTCCTAGGTACTTACCAGATGGCATTATATCATAGGAGATTCCCCCTTTACCCCCATAGTATCATGTCATCTGGTATATATACGTAGGAGATAAGCCTGTGCATGTTCAACACTTGTTTTCTGATAAACTGATAATTTCAGGGAGGACTTGAGTGGTTTTCAGTACCTGCCATTGTTCATCCGGGAGACAATGCGCCGGTACACACCTGTGCCGGGAATCAGTCGAGAAGTGTCATCGCCACTTTCTCTCGATGGCGTGGACATCCCAAAGGGTGTGGTGACTGATGTCCCACTCTACCAGCTGCACAACAACCCCCATGTCTGGAAGGAACCTGAGGTGAGAATCAGCTCTGACTTCATCTTTCATTGTTATTTCGTCATCTCACGTACAGCTGTCGTCATTGGTGGCTCTAGTCAGATCTGTGAAGCCAGGGCAAAATGTTGTTCTGTGTATTGTCAGTGCTGTTCCGTAGAAATTTTCTTTGGCCTGGATGAACAACTTTCAGTTTCTAGCAGGGAAGAAAATGATAATTTTCCAAATTTGGAGTGTGGCTGGCAATATGGTCCAGTACTTGAAACAGCCACGCACACTGTGATGTCATCAGAATGGGTGAACCTGGGAAAGTTGACAACAGCATTTGTTTTGTTGCAAAGCTGGATGACAGATAGGATTCAGAATAATTGCTATCAACTTTTCACTCAGAATTTGGTTTTATTGTTCCTAAGCCAAAGGGCACGAAAGGAAAGTTTATTGTCCAGGGCCATACAGGCCTGTGCTGTTGAATTTATTGCCAAACTGATTCCATGGTGGTGAATGTGTGTTTCTGTCCCAGAAATTCTGCCCAGAGAGGTTTGAGAAGAGCGTGTTTGCTGACAGAGACCCTTATATCTATGTGCCTTTCTCTGCTGGACCACGGTGCGTCTATGGTTACAAAATAGCTTCTGATGGTCTGCTTTTAAAAGCATTTATGCAGTGTATGTGTCAGAATATTCACTTAATTTTGTGAAACCTGTGTATGTTTTTTAGAAAAAGAACAGCACTGTCCATGGTGATACAGTGATGTGTACTTAATGTTTGACTAGCAAAAAGGTGACTTTGAAATATAAATTTTAAAAAAAGGTCAGTGCCGTATACACATTCCAGTATGATTCATCTGTTTTCTTTTATTTTTGCAGGAACTGCATCGGGCAAAACTTCGCCATGAATGAGATCAAAACAATGGTTGCTCGTATTGTCCACAGGTTAGTCTTGATGCAGCTAACCACCACATTTTCAGACAGTTGCACATGAGCTTGCTGGTTGAACATTTGCATCTATGTGAATGAATATTGTCACTATAACTGGAGCAAATGATTCAGTTTCAGAACAAGTACAGTAAGTAAACATTAGCCGAATCATGCAGGTTACTGTTGTGTCCACAAAATGTGACCAAGGACATTCGAATGCTCATTTCACATGAGTTTACATGAGTTTATGAAGAAACGATGTCAGTAGCCACAGACGTGACCACAGTAGAAAACCAGTTTCACTGTAAGGGAGTGGGGTACTGAAGGTGTAGTGTAAGATACTAAGAAACAGACTGTTTACGTGGTGAATGTTTGAAGAGCCCGCCGTGTTACCGAGGAATACGGGGACTGTCAGGCACACACTCTTCACGTAGCTAGTTCTTGTATTGACTGCGGAAGAAGTCTCATTCACTCACAAAAAGACTTGTGAACATGATTGTAGAAAAGTTATAGCTGTCTGGAGTTTATTACAGCACGTCCCTTGCATCACACTGCATGCTCAAGCTTCGCACATGAGCTGCTCTCACGCACACACCCTTGCAACAGAGCCTTTATATATACAGTCTCATAGCGTTCTAGCACATTCTAGACTGACCTATCATGAAGGAACCAATCAAAAATCAGAACGTAAATCATCTCATTACTTTTTTAAAACTGAGAAGAATCCAGTTTATCGAGCACCCACCCGTTGAATCTAGGCGCGTTATATAACTCCTTTTAATCGTAAACAACAACTGACAAAGTGATTTGCACGAAATTTCCGGGAGACTCAGACCTTGACCCTAAACGTGTACCGCCTCCTGTGGCAAGATTAGCTACAGTCAAAACAAGGTCGCCACTTCTAGAATTTTCATGAAAAACAGTAGAAACTTCTGGAACACGGAGAACAGATCTACATTATTAAATCACAATGAAACGATATGGACTAAACGTGAGGTACGGTAAGCTCAGTCTCTGTCTCACTCAACCTTAAAAGAAAAAAAACAAACCAACACAGCTATTGTCTGTCAACACAATACACTACACAAACAAAACACACAGCCACACTCGTAACACAGCCGTATTCTTAATCCGAACTTCAGCCATTCTGTAAGCACATGAAGCAGTGCAGGAAAATCTCCCAGCAGGGTGTTCTGGCCAGAAAACAGTTTCAAGTCCTCACATTCGACATATATTGTTTTGTTGCAGGTTTCAGCTCGAGGCTGACCCCTCCATCGACCCTCACCCTTACCCAGACGTGACCCTGAGAGCCAAAAATGGAATCCACATCAAATTCACTCGACGTTCCCAGTGATCGAGCTTTTCTCCTTTTTCTTTTCTTTTAGCTCTCAGTTTGCCCAGTGAATTTCTACAGATCAGCATTGATGGGTGTGCGAAGTCTTTGCACTAGTGGTACAAACAACGAAATGTATGGAGCAGTGGCACAGTACTTACTGGTAAATAATGCCTGAGCTCATCATCCAAGGTGTGATGGGGATAGAGGGCGTTGCATGGGTGGGAACTTTCAACTTTTCCTGTTTTTGATCTTTGCCACAATGTGTGCATGATTTAAAGCGTTCGGACTAAACTATTGGATGAGCACAGACTGTATAACATTGGGGGGGGGGGGGGGGATCGTCAGCAGGGTTAAAGTTTGTAGACCTTTTCCCTGCACCCTCACCCACATTACCGATCACTCTTGTGGTGAACAGGGGGAGGACCCCCCTTGGTGTATTCCGTGCCATGAGCCATTTTCTGTTGATCATTTTGTAATTTCACGTACGGATCTGGCAGAGATCCATGACAAGCATTACTGTGCTTCATCACTGAAGGTCTTCTTCAGGGACGTTCCCCCCCCCCCCCCCCCGACAGCATCCTCAGTTTCTTGAGAGAGTCAAACTTATTTTATAAAATCTAATCATTGTTAACACTACAGACACTCCTTGATGAAACTTCTTTACTGTGAAGCTGTTAAAATCTTGGACTTGAATCGATAAAAGTTATGTCATCTCATTTAAACCAGCTAGATTTTTAATATATATATATATTTACATCATGTGTTAAGTACTACCCTTTTCCGTTTTAATGACTTGGCATAGAAAGATTTTGCTTAGCTGCGAATTAGTCTTTGTTGCTTGCGCAGTGTTAAGCCCTAAATAACGAACTTGTGGTGATTGAGACGTTAAACCTAACACCCACTCAACCCTTTCCCCAGCATCAGCCGTTCTTATCGAGTCTATACAGCTGGTTGTAAGTTGTACACATCTGACAGGTTGTGTACACAGATGTACAGGGTCATCCATGCATGGTTTTATTGTTGTGTTTTGTTGTTGACATGCTGTTTACCCAGCACGACCACCCTTCGTGAGACTAACTTAAAGGAGTAGAAGTTGTGCACTTCTTTTTTTTTTTTGTAGGAAATGCACTAGGTATTTGCCAGGGCTCCAGAAGGAGGAAAAGTGGCTAGCATTTGGTGATGAAGTGGCAAAGACACAAACAGGCATCTGCAAAGTATATACAGTATTATGCTAGGGGTGTCCGGGGGCATGTTCCCCCGGATTTTTAAAATTTTTTTATTTTAATCAGACTGAAATCTGTGCAGTTTAATTGCTTACGAGGAGAAAACACGTTTTTTGGTTTTTTTTAAGGAAAATAATTTTTAGAATTAGACTAGTTAGTGCGTTTTTGCATGATTTTGAGTGATTCAGAGGAGGAAATGCACTTCTGGGGTTGTAGGTTGGGTTGGGTTTTAGCCAAAGGTGGAAGTCCACCAAGAGGGGAAAGATTTTAAGCCCTTATTTGCTTTAATTTGTATTTTGGATTTGGTCATACACAAGAAATAGGCATCGCTTTTATGATTAATTTTTTTTATTTTTCCGCCTTAGTTGCTCATTTTTTTGCTCACGCGCGTTTTTATGTATGCACTTTTTTACCACTTTTTGAAAAATCACTGCCTACTGGCTTGAAAAAAAATGGCAAGCAGTTGTGATTCTCTTGCATGTAATAAAAGATCTCCCATGTAAGTTCATCAAACAGTGTTTCTTTTATTACTTGAATTTTTGTTGTTTTCTTTGTTTTCAGTTGTGATTTTTCGTAGTGGAGGTAGTCTTCATTGTAAATGTGAAACCAGATTGTTACTGTATTGTTGCAAAAAGCGTAAAAAAGCGATTTTTTTTCCTTGAAAAAGTTATAGATGCAGCATTGTAGGTACAGTATTAAAACTGGTAATTTTGTTGGTGGATTTTGAAACGAGATTTGAATGTTCTTGTCACTTGCTCAAATTTGCAATACAAGTTTGCTATACACCCATTGTAAAGTTTGTACAAGATGTGCCTGGTTCTTCATTTTCTTTGAAAAGTGTCCAATAAGTGCAAGCATGATTTTTTTTTCTCCCAATGAAAAATAAACGCATTATACAACTGTAGTGCATTCTAAAACTGGTCATTTTGTTGTGCGTTGTGAAACCAAAGCTGAATCTTCTTGTCACTTGCTCAAGTTTGCAAAGCAGCCTTAGTGTCATTCTTCATTTGCTTTATACTGATCCAATATATACAATGCAAAACTTGACAAGACTGTGACTTGCAAATACACGAATGTTGACTTTTAATGTGTCACCAGAGATTAACGCATACAGCTAATGAACACAGTAATTTATTATTATCTAGAAGTAGACACACTTGTTACAAACAAACATGTACAAACTTCTGCACATTTACAGAACATGGTTTTTATCTCAAGATAGAAAGCTTTGTAGCAGTCTGTCAGCTTAAATTTGCACATATCCTTTTCAGTCTCTTGTCAATATCCAAGAAAACTTTGAAAAGAAAAAATAGTGGATTTCATTCCTAGTCATCACAAGAAACAATAATGCTGCCAGCTACATGGGAAAAAAAGAAAGTAAATGAGACATGGCTTTCACAAAGAGTAAATACATACATTAAGGATGTTTCACACATTCTGCTACCATCACGAAACCCTGATACTTTGTAGAATTCTCCCTGTTAAAAATGTACATGTACTGTACTACAAACAGCCTAGCCCCCATAAAAAAAATACAAAATAATTTGATTTTATTAACACTAATATATAACTTTGAATTGGCTATCACAATATTTTGACACACTTGCTAAGTTCCCAGTAAGTATGACAATACTTGCATGATTCTCAAGAATAGAAAAATATCATGAACAAGCAGCAGGGGTTAAATATGAGCCGTATAAATCACTGGAATTATATTTACAATGGTCTATGTATCAAAGGTAGAAAGTCTGAAAGACAATATTTTCAATAAAACTGGAATGGTCTACTTACTATGTCTGTGCCCACTGCATAAATCTTTGCGAAATTGGATGGTCATGTACGTGGCGCTAGAAATGGCTGTACAGACCTGCTCAGGCCAAACTCAAGATGCAGATAAGAATTCCTGTTGGTAAATATGGCATCTAACGTGGAGACTAGTAATTTTTTTAGCTGTGATCAAGCACATGACACTGGTTAAACAATAATCATGAGAGAAACCCAAGATTGAGACATGTAGGCACAGTTGTAATAAGAATAAGGTACAGTAACACTAACAATAATGGCTGGGCTACACTGACAACACTCTATAAGTTACATGCATCACCGGGTCTACTATAATATGCATCATACCCATGGCTCTGCAATGATATGTATCACACAATGAGAAAACAAAATCATTTCAGATAAGATTACTAAAAGCGTGAGATGTCGCGACCGAACAGCAAAGTTTTCGTCCAATCAACAGGCACCTGCATCCTCAGTCGCCAGCTCCCAAGACGGGTCAGGTAGGCTGATCGCCACAGCAGCCATGATGGGACACCTAACACACACACACACACCAAAAAAAAATGAACGTTGGAATCTTGTTTGAGGAAAATGTATTGGATCCATGTAACACCACTTCCGAGATAACTCCACCGGCTACCAGTTCATTTCGCCTTCATCACAAAATTTCTGTTCTGGCATTTTGTCACTTTGATGGCACCCTTCCACTATAACTTTCAGTTTCACTTGTCACCCATCAACCGTTGCAAGCCCTCGATCATCATACGAGAGGCTTCTCAAAATTCCCAAGTGCAACTTTAAATCTTTTGGCAAGCACTCTTTCACGTTTGTCGCACCAACCTTTTCGAAATCTCTGCCTGGAAGTCTGAGAAATGCACCCATACTGTCTATTTTTAAGACCAGACTTAAACCGTTCCTTTCTTGCAAAGCCTTCCAGTAATTTCCTGTGTAACTACACAGTCGGTTTCACCAGTGTATGTCTGTCCATCTTTGTAAACTGTGAGTGTAAGTGAGTGATCGGCGCACTGTGTTTTATTCAAAGAAATGCGACCTACAAACACCACTTGTTATTATCATTATTATCCACTCTATAGCAATAAAGCTAGAAGAAAACAGGTGATCTGTTTCTCAAGTACAAAGTTTAATGTTTGTTTTAATTCTACTGTGCTATCCTTCAATCTACAACTGACTCATCTGTGGTCTTCATTCTGTTTTTTCTCACACAACTCTGACTGTTCCTGCACACATGTAATAGGTTTCTAGGAATGATAGGAGTCATGTAAAAACAGAGATACTAACGGCAACATTTGCGAAAGGTGCATAATTTGACTTCCCAAAGCATGTTTTGGCTGGGTACCCTGATGTAGCTGAGATTTCAGGGAGATAACTGAGTTTTTCCACAAAAACAACACCCCTCCATGACCAAACTACAATGAAAGTGAACGCACCATGCAGCCTGGCCATTGGAGTGTCAGTAAGCGCCTCATAGCGCCCAATGTATGCCAGCATGCCCATGTCTTGTACTGAAAAGGCTTGATGTCTGATTCACTGGGGCAGCCCTTGTTCAGGAAGTTGGCCAAATACCGGCCTTGTCTCTCAGCAACCTGTGGTCAGAGGAATATTGCTGGTGATTTCTGCCAACGAAGGAAATCTGAATAAACATTATCATCAATTAAACTAAGATGTTTGAGACACCACAGAGACTGAGATACATAGTATGACACTGACAACCTGTCGCATGTTATTGTCCCCCCATATTTTCAGAGAGAAGTCAATAAAATTTACTTTTTAAAGCAAAAGCCATCACAACGAACAGGATAAAAACAAAACCACCACAGCAAAGGATGAATCTGAAAACCAGAAGATTAAATGTTTAAATTACGGCACACCCTATTATTAATTCAAGGGCATAAAACCTTGACAATAATTATGGTACCAGCAGTCCTAAACCTACACAGAAACCTATGGATGTTGTGTTCTCTCACCTGAGCAGTGCACGGCAGAGAATAATTCTCAATGTCCGCACAGTCACCAAGTGCAAATGCATTTCCTCCAGGATCACTCTTCACTCTTAGGTATCCATCTGTCACAATCTAAACAAATGAAACAGGAAAAAATACCCATTAAGATCTAAACATTTTCCCCAAAGTCTAACCATTAACCAAACCACCTCTGAAACGATGTAAAAGAAAGCTACTGGGCTGAAAAGTCTTACCAGTAAATATTTAACGTTACCACACACTAGATATTCTGATGACCCTGGGGAAGTGAAACTGATGGCCTCTTGCCAGGGTGAAAGTCTGCCACTACTGTCTATTTTTTTCCTCTCTCTCTCTCTTTTCCAAATCAAGCACATACCTGTCCACGAGCATTTTTCTCAACATCAAAAGCCTGTGTGAACTGTCTTGGGGCCAGTCCTGTTGACCAAACCACAAGGCCGCACGGGATAACTTCCCCATTCTGAAGCTTCACACTGTTGGGTGTCACTTCTGCAAATAAAAGACCCCAAAGACGTGTGTACAAGGTTGAAAAACAAAATAATTCAGCACTCAGTGTGGCAAAGAATCGCGTGCTCTCAGTTTGGGCAGCATGCAGGGCACCTCAGTTTTGAGTTGGAGTATTTGGGATGAGTTCTGACCTAAAAGAACGCACTACCAAAGAAAGTGTACCGCATCACTATCATCACAAAATCCTCATACATATCTGTTCCCCCCAGTTAGTCTCATTGCAGGTTCCTTCTGTTGATAACATTTATAATTTAATTACTATCATATCATTAGCATCATTACCAGTGACGGATGATTGAATGAGGCTGAAGCCCTTCCTCTGCGTTATTTTCTTTTCCGCGTACGATCGTAGGCGGGCGTCAAAAGCTGAAAGAATCTGATTGGACTCCACCAGTGTCACTCTTACCAATCCCTGCTGCTGTTTGTAAAGTCTGGCCACGTCCTTTATGAAGAAAACAGAGTACAGTGATTAAAAACACAGTGCTACTCTGTCTCAGTTCAAGATCACTGCTGACGACCCCCTTGAAAAACCAAGTAACAAAACCAACGGTATACAGTGTCCTAAATGTTTTACATAAAATTAGAAGCACTGCCACTATCACTAAAGCCACACTGCAATATCTTGCGTTACTCTTTCTCATTAATCATGAGGGCTATCAAACGTTAAAAAAAAAAGAAAAAAAAAGAAGCATTTCTGCAACACTACAGTAAACCAAAACCAGTTACAGAGCCACATGTGCTGTATACATGTATATTTGGAAATGCTAAAAACAAGAACACTATACCCTCTCACCTGTTCAATGAAGTCATACAGCTCTGCCCCAAACTCTACGCCAGTAGGCCCACCACCAACGATGACCACCTGCAGCAGGCGACTGATCTCTGCGTCACCAATGCCGGGCTGCAAGGCCAGCTCAAAGTTTGACAGAATCCTGTTCCGGATTCTCCGAGCATCTTGTATTTCCTGTCGAAAAGTTCAGTGTTCAGAGCATCAATGCTAAAGTTTTTTCAAGCTGTATTACCATGCACACACACACACACCATTTACGGCTCAGATTAAGTGTCCGGCATATCACAGTACATGTAGAAAAGCTTTTGGTCTCAGTTTTTGCGGATTTCAGTAAAAGTCACATAAAAATGGGAGCGCTGAAACAACACACACACACTCTCTCTCTCTCAACTGTTAGTGTAACTGACCTTTAAAAAGAAGGCATTTTCCTCAACACCTGGTGTTCCAAATGTGTTGCTGAAAGCACCAACACCAATGACAAGTTTATCATACTGCAGAGTGTAGGAGAGCGAAGGTCGCAGGACGCTGGTCACTTGCAGGCTTCTCTCAGCAAGGTCGACACTGGTGGCGTAAGACAGGTGGAAGTGGGCAGAGTCCCTGAATCCTGTGTTGCGCACTGGTTCTATTATGGACCTGACCCAGTCAAACATACAGCAAAATTCATGAGGTAAATAAAACACACATTTACCACTACTAGCGTTTTCTATAATTATTCAAACAGTGCAAAACTAATTCACAGGGATTCTGTTTTGTCATTCACTACATGAAGTATGCATTTACCGGTAATCTAAAAATGGAGATTTCCCAGTTCGCTTTATGTGAAGTAGTACAGATAGTGAGCTATCACTAGTGTCAGAGATTCCAAGTACATGTAGTAGTTACTTAGCACAGTCATATGTTTGTTCCGAAACCAGCACAAAGTTTCATACAAAGGTAGGCACGATACTCTGAAGATAATTACATTTCCAAGCCGAAATGCTGATAATCAGTTTAGATAAAAAAACAAAAAATCATTAAAAAAAACACACACAAAGGAGCCTGGCAGATCTATGGTTCTAAATACACTAATTATAACAGTTTCGGTCTCTACAGGCAAGTCATAACCTTGAGACAAACTTGACTCAATCGTACTCAGACATTTACCTGAACTCGAGCGTACCAACGGTTGTACTGGCAAGAAGCGGAGTAAACAGGAAATGATTTCGTGGACTGACGACCAGGACATCGTAGAGCTGTTTGTCGATACATCTCAGGACACTGTAACTCCCCCAGCCGGTGCCTAGGATGATGAGACGGAGTCGTCCTGATATCGAAGCCTCAGCTGGCCAGCCTGCAAGTATTGTCAAGGGTTGTGTTAATAAGTGATCAGAACACCTGTGCGCAGCCAGATCCTCCCTAATCATGCACATCTGTATAAACTTTTACTTTCAAGGGCACCTAATGTTCGTCAGTATTCACTTGTAGTGTGATGGTGTTGAGTGAATCAGGCAGGCAGGGAGACCAAACACAGCGGTCGCTATGACATGAGTTTTATTACAACAGAAAAACAGCAACAAATGGCAGAGCGGGGAGCGACAATCCGTGCAGTGACTCACGGCAGGGCTGGCTGGCGACTGTCCAGTGAGGCGTAGCTCGCGGCTACTTATGCGCCCAGCGCGAGCCGCAAAGAAAGCAACGGCCGCTCGCAGCAGAAACAAGGGCTAGATGCCCTCGAGCGGCGAAATCTGTGTTTGTTTACACACAGAAAACTAACAATAGCGGGCGTAATACAACAGCTAGGAACTTCAAACAAACTGCATTGAAAAGAGCGTGAAAAGTACTCTAAGATGGCATAAGTTTGGAACATTATCAATGTACAAAGAATTTCCTATCGCCGATTTAAGAGCGTAAAGGCTGGGACCACGCATTCGAAAAGTGGTGAAAATGGCATAATACACCCGTTAAACTACAAAACCGCGCTAAAAACAAAACATAACTAAAAAGTACAAACTCTTCCGAAACTACTATAGTTTACATGATAACTTTAGGTTAAGCGACTGCGGAGATATTTAGCACTAAATGGACACAAACAAACACAACTAACTGACACGTGGCTATCGTGGATCCGCAACGCTTCACGCGTGCGGTAGCCTACAGGCGAACAAAGCCGGCGGCACACCGCTGGCCGGAGAACCTAGGGTAGTGGGCGAGAGGGTCCAAACCACTCGGCTACAGTAGAAAGGGGCACAAAATAATCTGTCAATAAATAATTTTGCAACCAAAACACCCAATATTTACAAAATGCTGCCAGCTTGTAAACTGACACATCTATACCGGTCCTACTAATTACCGAAAACAACCGAAAACAACTCTTAATACGGGTAGAACGCGGTTAAAACATAGAAATAACAACACACAAACATAATAACAATACACAAACATGATTTAAGGTGAAAAAGAGACCTTAAAAAAGCTAAAAAGAACAAATGTGACATTGCAGAAAATAACCAGTCCGGACCAGACGGAGTCGCTTCCCTTGGGAAACACGTTCATTTCGTCCTGTTCTCTTGGAGTGAATAAGTACTTTTTTTCCTTTTAACTAGTTTAAGGCCTCTTTTTTCACCTTTAACCATGATTATGTGTTGTTATTTCTATGTTTTAACTGCGTTCTACCCGTATTAAGAGTTGTTTTCGGTTGTTTTCGGTAATTAGTAGGACCCCATCTATACATCACTGATCAGCCCTAAAAATGGTCCATGAGCCCAAAGGAGGAATTGTGTGTAGCAGATGAAGTGGCAAAACCATGATCACACATCTGCAAAGACTTAATTAGACTAAAATCTGTGCAATTTGGTGCATTTTGGTATGATTGTAAGTGCTTGAACAGAAGAGAGCAAAATTGTAAAAATCAGACCAAAAATCTGTGCAATCTGGTGTGCTTTGGTATGATTGTATGTACTTCAGAGGGTGAAACAGTTATTGTGGGGAGGAACATTTCTAGCCAAAGGTGGAAATCTGCCAAAAGGTGGAACATTTTGTGCCCTGATACACAGAAAATAAATTCAGGGCGTAATATCCATGAAATCTATAACAGGACTTTTTTTTTTTTTTTTTTTTTTTAAAGTTAAGAAAGTTTTATTGCCCCATAAAAATGGCTGGTAAACTAACTTGCTTGCGACCCACAGATGGGGAGGGGGAGGAGTGGTATACAGTAATTTTTTTTTCTTCTTCTTTTCGGGTTTTTTTTTTTTTTTTTTTGTTTACAAACACTTATACAGTACAATACACTATGAAACAGCAAAGCGCAATACATTGCATTACATCATGCTACTACAGGACAAATTTCCTGGCTGACCGAAACAGTACAGGAACAGACCGGGGATTTGGTCTAGTGGTTAAGGCATCTGAATTCGGATCCTGAGCTGCCTGGTTCAAGTCCCTGGTAGGCGGGAATAGGGTGGGATTTTTCCTACCATGTCGAGTCAAATTCATGTGCACTCGTTTACAGTGCCTGTCTCGCCTTCGTGTACATGTGTACACACGCACGCACACACATCAAGTGTGCACGCCAAAAATCCCATGTTCACCTTTCAAAGAAGAGCAGGCGGTGGCCAGTGGTGTGGTAAACAGAAATAGTCACGCGCACCAGAGTGAATAGCTGGGTGGAGATTTGCACATAAAGTAGCGCTCAGCGGCAGCAGGCTTTCACTGCTTCATCCTCCAGCCCTGCGGCGCCACATGATAGCATTTCATTTGAGATGCCGAGGAAAAGTTTACCATGCCGTATCATACCAATACAGGACATTACCATATATCATACCATACAGGACATTTGTCCTGAATCATGATGGGTATGGCACTGGAATAACGACACACATAATTCCGCCTTGGTGAGGAAGCAAACATTCCAAAATTGAATCAGTCTATGACCAATGTTCAACACAGATATGAGACCTTGGCTAGTAACTTATATATATATATATATATCACAAACCTGCTGGAAGGGAGCCTTCAAATCTGGTTCTGTAACTGTAGTCTCTGTGACTCTTCCACACTACTGGTAGATTTCTGTTTGCTGCTGGTGACAAGTGTTTGCTGAAAATTGTGACAGTTGCTGGAGATATAAATTTACTCTGGCCTCTCATGGAACACACTAGGCACACTTGCGATGACCTAGAAATTTGACTGGACGAAATCATCCTGCGATGGTCCTGCTGAATTCAGCTGTCGCAGAAAATGGAAAAGTTTTGTCCTTCTCATCACTTGCTGTTCAAGGCATGGCTAAAATAGGTACTCTAAATGTCCATTAAAAAAAAAAAAAAATGTCAGCACTTTGTAACAGTCTTTTTTAAAGCACTGTACACATTCCTGGGGTTAAGCGCTGTCGTCTCAGCAATAACGGAACACTTTCAGTCAACAACTAACACAATTATATTTGACACCAATACAATGAAACCTCTCACAAGCAACCACTCCTGCTGCCACAAAAAAGTGGTCGTACACACAACTATTTTGCACACATTCCCAAGCGCTGTTGTATTGAGTCGAAGTGGTGAAAAGCTGCACTTTCACACACAAGGCAGTCCAAGCCATAAATGTCACTGACAGTATGTGACTTTCATTCAAGATTGCTGCAAACAACTTGACTGGAGTTTTAGTTCTTGTCTTTGTAACACAGAAAGGACATCTTGCATATTGTATGAATCCAGTATATTTAATACCAGCAGCTCACTATATTCTTTGTTGCAGGTGGCAAGGTCAGGCAAAAATCCTGAAACAGAAAAAGAAAGTAAATCCTTACAGTCATGCACCTGCCATGGTGTGATGCACGGCTTGTTCTGTAATGAATGATGACCTCTGATTTACTTAGGAAGAGTTAAAACGCTCAAACACCCACCCACCCATCCACTTTCAGGCTGGGGAATTGCTGAAGGAAAAAAAGACTGAAACTAGGCCAGTGTGCAAGCAGTAGCACACTACTGCGGGACCACGGGGGGCGATGCCCCATTTCAGAAAAAACAAATTTTAGCATTTTTAAAGGCATTTAGTAGCCTCTACTGGCACCCAGAAGTTAAATTCATACTGCCTTGGTACTGATATGCAAGCATTCAAAACTAAAGTCCCACTAATACATGTATCATGATACATGTGCAAACCTTTTCCCCCTTACTTTTTTCGGCTGAAATTTTTATTTTTTTGGCTGAAAGGATAGGAAATTTGACTGAAAATTGCCAAATGACTGACAATTCCCCAGCCTGCAGGTTATGAAGAAAAACAGTTGAAGACAACTTTATCCAAGCAAGAGCAAAGTGTATTGAAAATGTCTCCAAATGTTAAGTGTTATTTCAGATTTTAAAATCAAATAAAAGTAGACACCATTACACACTGTCACCAACATTTGGTGTGCATTGCAACAGACAGTATAGCACTTGATATGGGGCACACCAAGTGAAATTATCAACATTTGGTGTGCATTGCAACAGACAGTATAGCACTTGATATGGGGCACACCAAGTGAAATTATCAACATTTGGTGTGCATTGCAACAGACAGTATAGCACTTGATATGGGGCACACCAAGTGAAATTATCAACATTTGGTGTGCATTGCAACAGACAGTATAGCACTTGATATGGGGCACACCAAGTGAAATTATCAACATTTGGTGTGCATTGCAACAGACAGTATAGCACTTGATATGGGGCACACCAAGTGAAATTATCAACATTTGGTGTGCATTGCAACAGACAGTATAGCACTTGATATGGGGCACACCAAGTGAAATTATCAACATTTGGTGTGCATTGCAACAGACAGTATAGCAAATGATATGGGGCACACCAAGTGAAATTATCAACATTTGGTGTGCATTGCAACAGACAGTATAGCACTTGATATGGGGGCACACCAAGTGAAATTATCAACATTTGGTGTGCATTGCAACAGACAGTATAGCACTTGATATGGGGCACATCAAGTGAAATTATCAACATTTGGTGTGCATTGCAACAGACAGTATAGCACTTGATATGGGGCACACCAAGTGAAATTATCAACATTTGGTGTGCATTGCAACAGACAGTATAGCACTTGATATGGGCACACCAAGTGAAATTACTAAATGTGTGTACAACATTCAGTGGGGCTCTGAGACCCAGGCAGAAAACCTCTGACGTTGCCCAAAGCAAAGCAAAACAGCCCTCACTAGGCATCCGCCCCAAAGACACTCGCGCTGCCAAGCAGCCAAAGACACATGCCAGGAACAACTTGTCCTTAAGGGCTAAAAGCCATAGGACGTAAAGCAAGCTAATGATTTCAGTGGGTATCAACCATGTTTCATGCCTCATTCCTTTCAGCGTAGCAAGTCATCACAGAATTTAAAATCAAACAACAGCACAAACAAAAACAAACAAACAAAAATCATGATTTTTTTTTCTTTGGTGGGATGCATTACAGTCCCCCCCCCCCCCCCCAAAAAAAAAAACAAACAAAAAAAAAAAAAACAATCTGGGGCTTACAAAGTCTCTCAGTCTCAATGCACATCTTCGCCTGATGTCTGATCATCTTTTGATTTCTTTGACTTTCGTTTGTCCTCAGGTGCATGTGGGTTCTCTCCTTTGTAGAACTGTTTCAACAACAGCACAGCTTCCTCAGCCATCACACCTTTGACGATATCAAAACTTTCACCAACGGACGGCAGAGGATCCCTGGCTATGTTGAGAATCGATCCACATCCACCAAACCTCTCATTCCCGCAGCCGTACACCACTAGAGGGACGGACATTTGCCGCAAGGCTGCAGCGCATAGAATGCATGGCTCTACAGTCACGTACAGTGTTACCTGTCGGAATACTTCTCTCTGATCGTGGCCATTCTCGGCACACCAGTTCATCACCTTCTCAATGGCCACAATCTCTGCATGACTTGTGGCATTTTTTGTCTCATTTACACGATTTCCTCCAGTAGCAATTTCTTCATCTTCGTACACGAAGATACAGCCAACAGGAACCTCGCCCTTTTTAAGGGCCTCATCTGCATAATCCAAGGCCTTGGTCATCCACTTTATGTGATCCCCCATGGTTAATTCCTGTTGAACCAGTGATCTGTGTAAGAATTGGTGATCTACCTGATCCTTGGGAACAATTAGCAACATAAATAACTGGGCATCTGACTGTACAAATTATACTGATTTCAAAGAGCTCTGCTTACACAGTAAGTTAAAAAAAAAAAAAAGTGCTGGAGAGTGATCCACAATCCATGACCCAACCTTGCGTAGTTTCTTTGTGCACTTTCATATTTGAACCCTGGTGTGCATTACAAAGTATAGATGAGCTAAAATTTCCAATGTATTGCTTCGTTATGGGATCGCTGTCAACCTTTAACCCATGAGCCACCGAGAACCCAAAGCTTTGGCTTTGGCAATGAATTTCGAGGTCAGGCTGATTTTGCCCACATTGGTTTGACGTTGGTCAATATATGACAGAAATGTTGAGCGCAATGCAAAGATGACTGCAATCCGTAACTGTATGTAAGTTGCACAAACCTGCAAAAATTATACTTACACTACTTTTTCCGTGTTTCTTTGGGTGGTTCTCTCCCTTGCATATTCCGCGTAGGAACACAAGTGGGTTATCTAGCCTCTTGAAGTCCACATCCAGAATAGGTAAAAGCAATTTTCTACACAACTGCAGATCGTGGTGTCTTAATGTAGATCGAATAAAATATATAGATCGTTGCATTAAATCAAAACCACCAAAAACAACAACGTACTAGTGGGTAACTAGTTTAGTCGCGCAGGTATATTTGGTGCTGCGGTTGCCACATATCGCCTCGCCGCATAAGTGTGTTATTTTACTGAGGACGACATGTCCCGATGAATGGTGAATGCGGCGGAGTCTGCGAGTACCCTTCGCGATTTTTGTGACGTCACGCAAATCAACTATCATTTCCATGACGTGAACACAGGTTGTGCAGGAAAGCGGATCAACACCGACCATTCGAAAGTAGATTTTTGGTCCTTCACTGCTGAACCGGTGTACTGCTACTCTCTTTTACCACCAGCAATGAGCAGCCTCGCGTTTGTAGTAAGTTTGTTGTTTAAAAGGCAGTTTTAGCCGACGCGATCAAAGAAAGCGCCATTTTGTTTTGTCCGGGAATGCCTTCAAAACTGACTGAACCACTGGCACTTGTAGCAGACGCTATTTTCATCGGTGCTTGCAACAGTTTTTGGTGCACCAGACATGTACACTACAGTTTTCTGAAATCATACATGTGACATGCCCTTCATTGAAAAGTTTTGTATTTAACACCTGCGGTTATCACAGGTGCCAGTGTCACGCTTTCAGAGTGTCAAGTTCGTTTTTATAGCTGTCTGCATCACACTGCAGAATGGTAGACCTGGTGAAGATGTGAGTGAAAGAAGAGGCTGATTATCTAACGATGATGTGGTTTTACATACATGTACTGTTACTGGTTTAGCCTCCGGTTGTGGTCACAAACTAGACTGGTAGTGGACCGTACTACATAACAACATGCAGATTTCAAATAAATTTATGAATGTGTCTGGTTCTTGTGTTTTTCAGACGCATCCCAGTGTTCGTATCAAAGGGAGCGAGAATGTGTATACACCAGTCCAGTGTTTTGATGAGACATGTCCCGTGAAGACGCCCCACCTTCACTGTCCGTTCTGCGTGAAGACTGACTCGTACCAAGACCCAGTTATCCTCAAAGCTCACTATAGAGTCAAGCATGTTGACAAGGGGATTGACTTTGCAGGTGGGTCACTATAGACTATTCACTTTCAGTGTGTGGTATTTCAGATTTGCTTGTGTGCATGTTACCGCTTAGATACATTATGTGGAAGACAGAGGGGAAGTGAAGGGAGGGTTTTGAACTGAACTTTATGACTGTGTGTTTGTGTATGAGCTTATAGAACTTTAGCTTTTCGGTACGATAAATTGTTAATAATACATTTATGCAAATTTACTGTGCATGCAAGTGTCTTTTTTAAAGTTGAATGATGTGTAATGTCGTACGTTTTGGTACTTTTTATTTCTTTGCTTCCCAGGTTTAAAGATCCTGCGTTGTTGTGACCATTGTGACATTGTTGGGGTGATCAAGGGAGAGAAAAAATTCAAGGGAGCACACTGGCACTGTTATCGCTGCAGGAATGGGTTCAACCGACGAGATGAAGCCATCAAGCATTACAAGACCCACTTCAGGAACCCACAGACCACTTTTCAGATATCAATCACACAGGTAATTTATTACTTTTCTGTTTTTGTTTTGTTTTGTGGTTGTTGTTTTTTTTTAAAAGAGCAGCCGATATTCACATGGGTTTAGTCTTAGTTTTATTTTTTAGAGATTATGGCTTTTGAAGATGATTGATACCGTTTCATCCTTTCTCACATGCGCAACCTTCCCCCTTTCCCAAATGCCACAAACAGTTTTTGGTGTGGCACAGGCCAACCGAGTCTGCGGTCCTACTAATTACCGAAAACAACGAAATGACCGAAAACAACTCTTAATACGGATAGAACGCGGTTCAAACATAGAAATAACAACACACAAACGTGATTAAAGGTGAAAAAAGTGGCCTTAAAAAAAGCTAAAAGGAAAAAAAGGTGATATTGCAGAAAATAACCAGTCTGGACCAGAGTCGCTTCCCTTGGGAGACACGTTCATTTCGTCCTGTTCTCTTGGAGTGAATAAGTACTTTTTTCCTTTAAACTAGTTTAATGCCTCTTTTTTCACCTTTAATCATGTTTGTGTGTTGTTATTTCTATGTTTTAACTGCATTCTACGCGTATTAAGAGTTGTTTTCGGTAATTAGTAAGACCCCGAGTCTGTCCTCTGCGTATTTTCTGTCAGCTTTTCCTGATTTGGTCATGTTTTTTATCCCTCTCTCTTTCGCTTTTGCAGGATCTGAACAACCCTGTCTCCTACAATGATGCGCGAAGTGGGAGTTCACAAGGCATGCAGTCAGTGACAGCAACTTCCAGCGGCATAACAACACATGATGCCATCCATCCAGCTCTCACACAGGCTGTCACCTGCCTGTCCTCTCCAGTTGCAGTCACTGAGCAAGGTTAACACAAATTACAATTTGTATGGGGGGGGGGGGGGAAGAGTGGGGTGGGGGATACCTCAAAAGAACTTTGCTATTTAGTTTCATGTGGTGTAGTGACTGTTAATTTCTGCCCCCCAAGAACCCGTCATTTTCTGTTCATCTGTGGTAAAATGTTTACGGTTGGTGGAGATGTGGATGAGTGAATTTCATCAGGTGTTAGTACTGTTTGGAATGATGCTGTCTTGGAGCATATATATGACCCTGCTTGGAGCAGCCTGAATTCAGGTCTCCTGAACAAAACAAACAAACAAAATCACAAACAGTTTACAAAAACTCAAATTGTTAAAACTAAGTGCAGAATTTATCCTTTCTGTCTGTATCTGTATCCTTCAAACTTGTTGGGTGCATGTAGTATTAATTCAAATTCAAACAACTTTATTGTGTCCATTAAGAACAATTTTGTTTTTTGTCATTATGTTTTCTTTTGCCTTTTGGGGCTTTTTTTTTTTTAGGTGGGGGGGGGGGGGGGGGAGGAGGAGGTGTAAATTTTTTTCTTCTCTTTGAGAGCCTTTTGATTTCTGCAGAAAAGAATTTAAAAGGACAGCTGAGGGAAAGCACATGTAGTTTCAAGCTGTTCAAATTGAGTCTTCGCTGTTCCGTCCGAGTAATTTTGCTGATGTATGATCTTCCCTGATAGATGTGATTACCACTGGCTCAGTGAGCAACGGCAAAGTGTCAGACGGGACTGTGCATGTGTCCATAGCTGCCAGCGAGACAGGTGATGGTGATGAGGAGGATAACACAGAGACCATCATGATCATTCAGGAAGAACAACTGGCTGACAACTCACACATGGACACCAGTTTCCCAACCCAGATCATTGCCAACGAGGTGGGTGGAAAGGATTTGTTGCGTTGATGGTGTGATATGATTTCACGTCGCTCGTTCATCTTGTGATTGACACATGATCATTCGCTACATGCTTTCACACACATTCTTTCCATATGTTCTGTTTTCAGTTCACACTATCCATCAAACCTGCGGCAGTGAGTGCAAGGTAAAACTGACTGCCATCAATTATAAATTTGCATTTTGCCGTAACATTACAAATACAGTTTTGTGAAAGGTCGGTTGTCAAGTCCCATTCACTGCTATATATATGCAGTTTTTGTCATACTTTTTCTGTGAGTTAAGTCATGTCTTTTCATGTGTGCAAGAGTACATAACCAAGTTTTCAGTATCTATCACGCTTGGGGCATGACAATTGACATAGCACCAGTGGACGTTAAATGCACTGGAGCGTGAACTGTCTTGAGATAAGTTTATAAACTATAAGATTGGGGTTGATCGGATTTGCCAAGGGACCTCCCAGGGAGCAGTAATGGAAGATACTTGGCAGAATACATGTCTTGCTCCTCCAGTGTATGGTCCCTAATGCTGTGTGGTTGTAACTTCCGAGTACGGTTCTGTTCAGTGTTCCCGGTTCCGCACATTTGAATGCACAAAACTTTAAATGTGACACACAAATTTAGGAACAGTGCGTCGTGGGGGACGCAAGTTTTGGTCTTGTCATGACTAAACAGTATTTTTTTCAACACTCTCCCGGGAAACTCAATGAACAAAAATCGATCTGTAACTAGCAGTGGACACTTACAGCATTGCATTTTCGCTGAGCCATTGTGCATTTATAACAGACAGAGTCTGATTGGCTTAAGCACTCTGGGACACTTTTTGACCAATCATAATGCTCTATTTGGTAAGCGTGTGGGTTCAGAACCTCGCCTTGCCGATTTGCTATGGCTGACATGCTACAATTCCCACACATCTCTCCTACTTCAGTACTTTTGTACACAGCAACAACAGATGGTTTTGACTTTCAGACTTTTCATACCAAAGACCATGGACCCTCAAAATTTACAAAAGGATCCTCAAAAATATGCCGACAGGGTCCCAAGGACCCTTGTATTTTGGAACCACAGGGAATGCGGCTGTTGCTAATGTTGTGATGGAGACCACGATGAAGCTGAGTGGTGTTGTGTGTGCAGAGTGTAGACATGACGGGGGACAAGTGCGGGACAGACAAACAGCAGGAGCTGGAGCTGCAGGTACAGACACTTCAGCAAGAGAAGGCTGCCCTCAGGGGCGAGATCAGGCAGCTGCAAGTGCAGGTTGGTGAAGACTTGGATGGTCATTTGTTTAATTACATTGTGGAATATGTGCTTGAATGGATGAATTAAAATAAGTCTAACCTGAGAAGTTGCCCACCTGTTTGAGCCAGTCCCATGTGCAAAGAGATATCGTAGTCTGTACTGGTCATGGAAAACTAATAAGTCAGGGAATTTAACATAACACTTACCTATCACTGGAAAGTCATGGAAAAAAACACTTAACAACTGTTGCAAATGTTTTCGCACTTCACTGGGAAACGTAGGAATCTTTGGGAAAAGTCAGAGAACTTGGCTTCCAAAAAGGAATATGGACCCTGGCGCAAAGTGATTGCCCAAGCTGGAAGACCGCGTTTTCTTTTTGTCGATGTTGTTAAGAAACAAGGCAGTTTCTTCAGTCAAAATGCAGAAAAACAACAAACAAAACACAATAATTTAAAGAAAATGGGCTAGTGCCATGCGTACTGATCATATGCTAAACAAGAACGGCTAATTGAAACTCAGGACTTTAAATTATTCCTCTGAAGAACTGCAGTTGGAATATTTTACCACCCAGACATTCCATGTGTCAAGCAGAATGCTTCACAGAATTCTGTTTGCAGTTGCGGAAAACACAGGAGGAACTGTCAGCCAGCAAGAAGCGCGAGGCCGAGCTCTCCTCCCGGCTGTGCAACGCTACAGAGCGCGGGGTGCAGGATACTATGAAGAGGCTGGAACAGGAGCATCGGAACTTACTTCGACAGCAGCTGGATGTGCTACAGCAAGTGATGCTGTCCTCACGCCAGGCCTCCTCCATCTTACAGCTGACTGACGGCAACGGGCAAGAGATACAGGTCAGTTGTAAAGACTGTTGGCCCTCTGGGTAAAGATGATAAAAAGCAAGGCTCCAACACACTTAAAAGATGAGGGACAGAGCAAACTTAATGTCTGATTTTTTGTGTTGTTGTCATCAAATTTTCCAGGGGACAAGATGCAAGATTACAAAGTGTGTGGCTTATCATTCATTTCAGCTGAAGATTGTGATTAGCTATATTGTGTTTATAGTTGCCTTGATGGTTAAGATTTAGAAACGGCAGCTTTAGTGGATGTGACAAAGATATATATATATCATATGCTTAGAATGTAAGGCGCCTAGAGCTCGCCTCCCGGGGATAGGCGCCCTATAAATATTATTATTATTATTAAATATTATTATTATTATATGCTAAGTTTATCATATCCCTTTCTGTTTGTATGTTGGTTGCAGGTTGTGAATGCTGCTTCGCTGGAAGCCTTTCTCGCAGGCAATTCCATTTCCACCACGGCTACCAGCGAGGGTCAGACAACTCTTCCAACCACCACCATCATCCACGCCAGTGATCTCCCGTTAGAGGCCGCTTCAGACAATGAGGTCATCACAGCCACAAGAAATGTTGACGGCAGCACCAACTATGTCATGTGCGTGAAATCGGAGGACGGTGTACGAGAGGGTGGTGACGTGACAATTGAGGTGTCGTCCGGAAGTCTGTTAGCATCAGGACCAGTGTCAGAAGTGGAGGTGATCAATGAGGCTGGTACACAAGATCCTCCTGCCAAGCGACACAAAGTGAAGTGACAGACTGATCGTCAGCTTAGCAATGACAGTGCCCATACACCCGCAAGTAGCTCTGACTGTGTCGAACTGTAAACAAGGCCAGTGTGTTCATCTTCCTTGAGAAGTTTGTAGAGAACTTGCTGAGTGCTTACTCATCAGCAATGCTCTATTGGATGCATACTTACTTACTTACTTAGGCCCCTGGCTCCATCGACAACGCTGTCTTGGATGCATGGTGTTTTATTTTGTCTCCATAGGGAATCAAGATGCAAGGAAACAGAACTTGATGAGTCCATTTCAAGATGCTGAGGATAGTAAAGATAAGAAAATTCAACCATGAAAAAAAAAACAGTTTGAATGTTGAGAGAACAGCAGTGCTAGTCTTGACAGCACAAACGCAATTTCAGTTTTGTTTTTGATCAAGTTGAAGCATCAATATTTGCAACATGAGCACTGATGCTCATGATCCACGGGAGACATTTTTGTTTGAACAAACTATGAAAATAGCTTAAAATACGCTCTGGAAATACTAGGGCAATAGCATGTTGTAGCCGCATGACACACAAGAAACTCAGAAAAACACCATGTGTTTGTAGTTTGTTAGGACTAAAAACGCTCCCGAGTGACATCAGCCTGACCAATTGAGCAGAGAAAATAATGGTTTACAGGGATGTCACTGGTGCCCGGACACAGGACTATGAACGATAGACTTGGCCAAATGTCCGATGAAAAAACTGTCCAGCAGGACAGATGTCTGATTGTTTATTTCAAGAGGAGGTCATGTGTCCGACTGCGTTTCTGCTGATCGCGGACAAACTAGTGACATTTTTCCGAGTAAGGGCTGCCGCCTTGTGCTACTTGGGGAGCTTGCTCGCTTGCGCAGAGAATTTTTAGTTGCACGCACGCAAAGCGAGTGACGTGTGGTATGTGGTATTCCCTAAAAGAAGCCCTCTGATTGGCAAAGAGTTTAACACTGACCTGTGTTTATGTGGTTCCTGTTTTACAATGCTTTATTGTCGCGCGCCAGAATGTCCTATTGTTTCGTTCCAATTCAGGACAAATGTCCTATTCATCTGCCACCTTCCAGGACATTTGTCCTATAGGTTTCAAGCTCCAGTGACATCCCTGGGTTTACCATAGTCCCGGTGGATGTGGGAAGAAGGGTACAAGAAGCCTGCAGTATTCTCAAAATCTAGTTGCCAGATTACCAGATCTGTTTTTGTCCAGGATAATTTATTGCAGTATTTGATAGGGTGATGAGAGCATTTGCTGTTGAAGCTGTTTAGCACAGCGAAAGACGCATGTACACACCAGTACTGTTCTTATTTTAACAGCATCGTTCCAGTGACAGCACAAGTTTCAAAAGTGTGAGAATGGGTGCAAGCACATGAAAGATACATGTATGTATGCAATAGTCTTGACCTGTACAAGTGTCCTGTGTATCATAGTAACCATCTGAAGACTGCTGTATGTGAACTGTTGTGAACAAAACACACTCTGCCTCATTATGGTATTACAACGTTGGCATGTGCCAAGGCTTTTAATAATAGTGACAACTTCAGGTCTGATGTAATGACATTGTGAACAAATAAGTTTTCTTCGCACAAGTGTTATGGGGTTATGGTACTTGTGAATCTTAACTGATGAGTGGCTTTTTGTAATTTTATGTGCCGATTTGACATCGGTGCACCCTTTCTTACAAATCAGCTGATGCAACTTAGGATTGCTGTCTATAGGCTCAGACCAGTGCTATTCACAAGCCTGTGTGTTCGATGTTAAGCAGCCAGAATAAATGTCTTTGCCATGTTGGCTGAGAGTCTTTTTTTTTTTTAACTTTCCCATAATGTCTGCATCTTTAGTACGGAGTTGACATTTAAGATATATAACAAAACAAAAGACGCAATGCGATGATGCCAATAAAACAAATCTCTTTATTTTCTCTATGGTCACGTGGAAATGACTGGCAAATGAAACGTCAGCAACTCTCCAATAACATTCAAATCTTATTCACATTGGCTTTACACATTCACATCACATTTTAAATGCTTCAGTTCTGTTGGGTGCACACATTATCACATATGACATAGCACATTTATGAACATACCCACATTCACAAAAAAACAAAAACAAAACACTATACAGAGCCTACACTGGAACAAAACTTACTTAAAACTAAAAGGCTCTAATTTCTAAAATTAATCAATCTGACAGTAACAGTGCGGAGATTTTCATTTGAGAGCCAGATTTCAGCCTCGGGTTTCTCCATCCAATGCATTTGTTATTATGAAGGTGACCTCGGCCTCCATATATGCACAAGCATATTATTGTCCCCCAGCAACAATAGCAGGCTACATATATACCATCAATCACGGCCCTGCATCACCGGGCACAAATACAAGAAACATGATGAAATGTAATTTAAAACTATTGTAAATGTTACATGTGCAGTTTCCCCTCTCCTGTGTTTGCAGACCAGTGCCTGGAGACACTTTACGACAAACACAGCGGGAGAGCAAACTAAAAGAGATCTGCAGCAAAAGATGACTAATGCAAATACATCTGTGCCCACTAACAATTTTGAGTTAACATGCAGCTAGTCTTAATACTCTTACTACATTTTCTTGTTCAAGCTTCCTGCACGCACACAGACACACGCACACAGACACACACACACAGACACACACACTCTCTCTTTATCTCTCACACACACACACACACAATGTTATCATTCCAATCCACAGGGCGGGGCTTAACAGTGATCTTCAGAAGCGACAACAATTTTTTTCTCGTTCAGCTTCACTATGTTAAAGTTTTGCAGGCAGAGGGAGGGATTTGTAACTGTGAGAACTATAGTCATAATAACTACTATTATTTCTTCATGCTGGAAGAAAAAAAGAGAAGAAAAAATAAGGACAGAACTTTACAGCCACAGAGCAAGAACAAATTGAAACGCACCTCCCTGGTGCTTCTGAAGTTCACTCATGATAACACTGTGTTCCGGTTTGTCTCTTAATGCTACGTCAACTTCTAAAGCAGAGAGAACATTCTGCTCTAGTCTCATTCCGAACAATGCATCAGACACAACACCAAGACAACCACAGACAGTACACAGTACACACAAGATGACAAACATGCTTGATGTCAAGATTAGTGTGGCACATCAATAACCAAGTCCTCTTCATCATCATCTCCTGCCAGCAACACACCATTTCCAGGCTGGTCGCTGGAACAGAACAGTGGGATCAGAGAACCTCAGATATCATTTGGACAGCTCCTGCTAATCAAGGAAAAAAAGGGGCCACCTTCCTCCAGAGCACAATCATTATTGTTATCATTACTGAAATTTTTGTTAGACTGATGGCATGTCACTTATTAATTTTTTTTTTTATGTGAACCTAACAGCACAAGTTCATTAAATGCAATAAAGCATCTTACAAGTACAGTTGCCTTTGTAATGTGGACAGCACACTGAACATGAAAGCACACTGAAAGATTATAATGACTCATGTAGTCATTCAATAAAGGCAGGCTGGGGGAGGGGAAGGGGGGGGGGGGGGGTTAAAAATAGCAACTGACCCTATCAGAAGTGGTGAGGTCGGCTTTACCCCTTATCAAGGCGTGCAGGAAGCTGTAGATCTGATGACGTGTAGGAAGGATACAAATTTGTCAAAAGTGTACTTTCAAAGTGCAGTGTGCTGATAAAATTAAAAGGCACAATGTCCCAAAGCAGGCCGGATATGGCCGGTAACTGAATTTAGAGCTTTGAGCCTGAACATTTCCATGTAGTGAATTGAAGGATACAATCAACCATCCAAAACAACTTATGAAAAGTAGAGATTTGATACAAGGATAGACACAGAAAACACTGTGAAAGCTTTTTATTCCTAAATTCACTTCAAAAATCAGAATTAAAAAAAATAAATAAAAAAATTGTGTCCTATATCATTCAATTTCATTTGACTCATTCACACATGGTTTCACAAATATGTCAGCAAAACAGTTCACCATGCTTTGAAACTTACTTGGCGTTATTGGAGTTGTCATTGCTGAAGATTTCCATGGGCAGGCTGGCACTCGCCTTCTCAATGCCAAATGCGTTCTGTTTGGCATCCAGGTGGCGCTCAAGTTCCTCACGTGTCATCTGACCTGGCATCATGGAGGCAGGTACGTGAGATGCCTGTGACGATTCTCCTGCTGCCTTGCCTCCACCTTCAGTAAAAACCAAACAAAAAGCAGATAGATAAATTCTGTATTCGCCCCATGAGAAAACATACAAGTACACTTCATCATTAGTCCAAAACATCTGCACTTTTTTTTTTTTTTTTTTTACTTTCCTCAAAACGCAGGTGGTATATACAGCTAGCAGGCATTCACTGGCCTCTTCAACCTGAAATTGGTGACCACCAGACAGGTCACCATACAGGTGTGGCTACACTTAGTATAAAAATCCAACCTCTGCAATGACAGTCAACAAAAGGGTGTTGGAAATAAACAGCCATCTACCAGTACACACCAAGTAAAATAACGAGAGGGTCAAGGCACAGTTGCTATCAATTCAGACAATAATCACTGGCTTGTCCTTCCATACTCACTTGCTTTGGATTTTTTGCCCGACCCTTTAGATCTTTTCTTTCCTCCTTCCTGGCTGCCACTGCCGCTGGCTGCTTGCTGCTGACGAAACACGGCAAGATAAACAAACAAATGAAGAAGAAAGTGCATAATTTAAGTCAAATTTGTAGTAAATCTAGCTCAAGTGTCAAACATACATGTGCAACTGTTCACAAAATTCTGAAGGAAATCACATGATGATGATGATGACTGGCCATTTTTCAGGTGCAGCAAAACCTTCCATGCAAACTGCATGTTAAGGGCGCCTTTGGGAGGGTGGTAAATAAAGAGAGATTTAAAAAATAGAGAAAGATAATAAAAAGAAAGATGTAAAAAAACAACAAAAAATGTTCTGATCAACTTCCGCCAAACACATCAAAAGCTGTCGTGCTACAGTAACACTTGTCTGTTCAGTCAGCAGTCTGCGCCTGTGTATGTATCAGACCTGTTTACCCTCAGCATTGAGAAGTAGTAAGATCAGAAGCAAAAAGTAGTACAATTTGGCAAAAAGTAGTACAATCTAGACCACGGACCAAAATGCCAGGAATTAATGCTGTATGCGCGTGCTGACTTTCAATTTATGTGCTTTCAAAATCATGTTGTTCATAAAAATATTCAAGAATGAGAAATCTGAGTTTTGTTGACTGACTGGGTAAGTGTGTGTAATATCATACTGGACACCTAAAGTGTTACCAGATGCCGCACATTTCCAAACCATAAAATACCTTAGTACTGACATACAAGTCTTCAAAAACAAAAGTCAGACTGTCAGGTATGCCATTATCATGGTTATATGACTATCTGTGACTTGCTCTTACAAAAACAAAACAAAACCAACCAACAAGTGCAAATACTAGTGTAAGCGGGCGGCCGGGGTGTGAAAAAGTCTTTAAGATTCACTAGTTTTCATCTAGAGGTATCTGATCTACACTGCCCGGCTACCCGTAACCGTAGCGGGCCCGTACTATGGGACCACAAACTGAGATGAAAGCTCCATCTTGAATGTTACAAAAAAAAAAAAAGGGAACCTCTGCCATAAAAAACACAAATCCCAGTCAGAAAACACATCCACTCACTAAATGCACACTTTAATGCAATCGTTTCTCCCTCCGAGTGAGACAGAAATCCGTCTTGAAACACCGCGTTGTGCTAAATATCCTGAACCGAAAGTGCAGAGGAAGATTTCACGGTACTGACGTCGGACTTGCCGATAGTTTCTTCGCCGCTGGCTTACTGTTGCCGGCACACATCCTCGTCATTTCTTCCGTGTAAGAATTTTTGCATGTTTTGTTCCACGCCATTGCAATATTAACCACAGACCGGGCTGTTCCGATGCGAATTAATCACAGGAAAATGTACGGGAAGCGTGTCGGCCATTGCGAATCCGAAAAGCAAAGAGCCCGCGCGCTGACCGAAACGAGCATTCTGATTGGACAAAGAGAGAGCTTAAGCCAATCAGATTCTGCCTGATAAGCACAATGGCTCAGCGGAAATGTCTTCAGACCGCAAAATACCGAAAAATAAGAAATCGTAAATCTTGCTCCCGGAAAAGCGTAGTTTTCGCAGGCCTGGCGTACAAGCGTAAAATCGACCCGAATATCGTACATTTTACGCCAAAATCGTAAGGGTAAACAGGTCTGATGTATACATGTGTATGTGTGTGTGCTTACCTGAGCTAGTATGATGCTAGCAATACTGGCTGGTGTGGCAGCTTGGGAAGACTCCCCTGACCCTGACGCCTGATGATGGACTGACCCGCTGCCATGTCCACTCACTCGTTTCCTAAAACGAAAAAGAGGTGATGACCATAATGTGATTTTTTCCATCATTATTAAAAAAAAAAAAATTTAAATCAGGGCGACACACATTTTCTTACATATATTTGTAAAGAAATCTCTACACAATCACCTTTGTGGGTCAGAAATTAATGAACAAAAGACGCCCAAGCTCAAAGTCAAACTCACGGAGCCCACCCATCCTCAACAGTCCCTTCCCTGCCTGTAAGTGTAACTAGTTTGATATGGACTCAATACCTTTTGGCTGGTGTTCCTTCCCTGTGGTGTCCCTCCCCATCACTATCGCTAGAGGCGGTGGCGTCCGAGTCTCCAGACGAGTCGTCCACCTTTTCATACTGCACCAGGCGGTCCAGGAGAAAACTGCACACATTCAGAAACATGAATCCTAGAAGAGACTTGTAGTGTTTTACTGTTGTAGTGTGGCATAATAATAAAAAATAAATAATTGCACTAACAGAAGCCTCATGCAGTCACGCACACAAGTGCACACACACACACACACACACACACACACACACACACACACACACACACACACATCTGTATAAGTCCAAAGCACTCATACTCTTAAAACATAAAACCACTCACAAACACTCACTCATAAATAAAACTTACACTCACACACACACATAAAAGTCTTACTTAAAGTGTACTCACACACCTAAAAAAAATCAATGCAAGCATGAACACACACGTGTGCACACACGCACACACACACACACACTCAAAATTTAGTCCTTACACTATTTGTCTAGTTGATATAAAACAGACTACAAATACAAATCACTTTCACTGTCATTGTCTAGCAACTGAACTAGTGTGCTGCATACCTTCTGTCCCTGGCCACCTTGAGAAGTTTCCTCTGTGCCTTGCGAAGCTCTTCCAAGAAGCATTCTTGTTCCTGCATACATCATTGTAATACATGTATTAAATATGTAAAATATACATGTATTAATCATGAACTGAGCATGCACCTTCTCCTACATTCGCTCCACAAATTTGTAGCACTGAAACCCATCCTCCTGAACCTTAATATTTATCAAACCCAGTCCTGTTCCTAGAATACGAAACACATGTTGGACAAATACACTATTGGGGGTAAAATGAAGTGAACAAAACTTAGCATTACATATACATGTATATATTAAATGTTGGCATGCAGTGAATGTGATGTAGGTTCTCACTGTTCTTCATACCAGCGCTGTTAGCCAGATAGAAGGCTGTGAGTGTTCTCCTTTGCCATGGCCGCGTTCAGTTCGGCTCTGTTTTTTGGTTCAGTTTAACAGTTTAAAAAGTGAAAGTTCAAAAGACTATGGACTTTTTCGTCAGAGTTAAAGTTGTGGAGGGGCTCGAGCCCTCGCCCGGCAGCGGGTGCACTCCGGCGTCGCATAGCTACGATTCAGACGTCGCATCAGAGTCGGCACAGAGCAGCAAAAAGTCAGAGTTTCCAACTTTCAAAACTGAATTGTACCCACTTCATTTAATTATATGATTTGAAGTTGATAAAATTCAGTTTTGCACACACACACACACACACACACCGTGGGACACACCTGTTCAGCAGTATTTACTGAATTTATAATTCCATGCACTAAAAACTTGAGAAATGATTCTGACCCTTTAAAAATTGAAAGTGGAGGTACAAAGACCCTCTAAAATTTTGAACTTGGGGTCAGTGGACCCTTTAGGTCTGTAGCTTTTACTAGTTTTAGGGAGCCCTGAAGATATTGAGACTTTAAGGGTGACAATGACAACCTACACTTTTCATGCAGCCTTTTTTTCTGCTGGCAATTTCCTGTAATCCTGAATTTCCCCAAAAAGGCAGGCATAAAATTAACAATAACATTTTTTACTCACATAAACAAGCAGTTTCAGCCTCTTTTTTAATGCCTTGTATTTCTGCTTGTAGTCAATCTGAGGTTCTGCGTAAGGTTCTGTCAAAACAACAATCAACCAAAAGCAGCGTCAGTTCAAAAACCACTACGCGTATCGAAGAAATACGACAGAGATATACCTAACTTGTGTACATTTCACAGGAGAGAGAGAGAGAGAGTCACTGACAGTGCGTATACATACATGTGTGTGTGAAACAGAGAACTCCATTGGGATTGAAAGGTAATATCTTGCCTATGTGACTGTCCCTTAGCATAAAATCAGTACAAAGCATACCAAAAAAAACCAAACAAACACCAAAACAGAATTAATTTCAAACCATAGTTTACTTGCATTTCACAGACTAGTGCTGAATGCTGAGCAAGCGGGACAGCGAGCGGGCGAGAATGCAGAAAACTTTCCTGCACTATCCCTTTTTGATGACGCATAACAATAAGAATCGTGCGTGACATACAATAATAATATGCCGGTACCTGGAACAAAGCTTACCTGGAACAGGCATCATTGTTCATAAGTAATGAATTTTCACAATGGAACATGAAACCGGAAGTTAGTGGAGTCCTATCCCCCTACGTCATAGGATTTTGTGCACATAAAGTGACGTTGCAATTGTGGACTTCCTTTTCCCCGACTCGAGCAAAAGTAAGTGGTCGAAATCCAAACCTATGCCAGAAAGAATCCGCCTTAATCTACTTTTGTGTTCCCCATCTTGGTTAGTTTAAACCATCCATTAGTAGTTTTGACTCTGCTGAGCTTTATAATGCCAGTTATAGCCCTGTCTAGTCCTGTAAATGCCATTGTTTTCATCCCAATCATGCACATGACAGCATGTCAACATGACGGCAGACGATCAGTTGGAAGCATTTCGACAGTGTTCTGTGCTGAGTTTCTGTCCGTGGTTGAGTTGATTTTTCATCTCACTTACCAGCCTGCGTTAAACTGGTTTCTGTTCAGATGTCGGCGGCGGCTGCAAAGCAGTTTGTGGAGAAAGAAATCGGGGGTGAGAAGAACGGGGGGAAACGACGGGTCCGTGTGAACCGTCTCCCTCGTTACTACCCCACAGAAGATGGCAGGAAACGCTTGCGCCCACGTCAGAAGTTCTGTGGTCAGCACAAGCACAAGCTGCGGTCATCCATTTCCCCTGGCACCGTTCTCATCTTGGTGGCTGGCAGACATAAGGGAAAGGTAAGACTGCACTGTACATGTATGATTGTCAGTAATGTCAGTGGAAGATCATAGGTTTCGTCGCTGCAAATTTATGCTTGCAATCTTCGGTTCCCCATAGGCGTAAACTTCGTGAGGTTGCACACATGTAGACCCAGGCTGGCTGTTTGATGTCAGACATGGGGGGAAAGCGTGTGCAAGAGAATGCGGGCTGAATTTCTTCACTTGCTACAGAGTTCTTGATGTAGCTGGTGCTGCTCTCATCCCAACATGATTGATTAGTAATGTACAGTAATACTTTTGGCTAGTGTCCTCTGTGACAATTTTGAAGTAGTCTGTTGTGTATATTTGTCGCATTTCAATAGTGAAAGGTTGACGTCTCAAAATCTGTAATTTTTGGCTCCCTTGTGTAACAATGGGAGTCTATGTATTAACCCTCCGTCGTCTGTCTGTCTGTCTGTCTGTCTGTGTGTGTGTGTGTGTGTGTGTCCAGAAAACTTTAACGTTGTCATTTTCTCAGAATCTACAAACAGTAGAGGCACCAAACTTGGCATGCTGATAGACTAGCACAAGACCTTTCAAAACATCATTTGAATGACCTTGACCCAAGGTCAAGGTCACTAAAGCTCTCTGTTTGAAAATTTTACATTGGCATTTTCTCGTAATGTACAAATGCCAGAGGTTTTAAACTTTGCATGATGATAGACATTGATAAGAACTTTACAGATATACATGTAGTCAGTGACCTTCTGTCAAGGTCAAGGCCGTACAAGATAGTTTTGTGAAACCTTAACATTGGCATTTTCTCAGAAACAATGAACAGCAGAGGTGCCAAACCTGGCATGCTGATAGACAGTGATAAGACCTATGCACACATACCATCTTAAATGACCTTGACTGAAGGTCAAGGTCATTGAAACTGTTCGGAAATTTTACATTTGCATTTTATCAGTATCTAGAAGAATCGGAAGCATCAAACTATGTGCGATGATTGACATTGGCAGCACCTTTACAGACATACCTGTGTTCAGTGACTTTTAGTCAAGGTCAAGGTCATGCAAGCGTGTTTTTTTTTTTTGTGAAACTTTAACCTTGGCATTTTCTTCAAAACAACAAACAGTAGAGGCACCAAATGAGGCGTGATGATAGACAGCAATGAGACCTACCTTTCTGAATGACCTTGACTGAAGGTCAAGGTCATTAAAGCTGTCTGTTGTGAATTTTAACATTACTGTTTTCGGAGGAACTACAAATGCTAGAGGCATCAAACTTGGCATGATGATAGACATTGATGAGATCTCTTTTGAATGACTTTGACCAAAGGTCAAGGCTGTACAAACTGTTTTGGGGAAAATTGTAATATTGCCAGGAACTCAGAGCGCCAGACACATCACTTAGCATGATACTGGATAGTGATAAGAGCTCTACAAACATACTTTTGTGAATGACCTTGACCTGTGTCACAAGGGAGCCATGGAGGCTTCTGCCTCTCTAGTTGTCTCTCTCAGTTACCCATTTTTCGTTTGGTTTCAGAGGGTGGTATTCCTGAAGCAGCTGAATTCTGGCTTGTTGCTTGTCACAGGTAAGTCTGTAATGAATATGTGGTGTGTGCATGTGGGTCGAATTGGAAATTGCATACCTGTCAGTTATTCAGGGCAGAGGACTTAGTACAAGGTTGTAAGTTCCTACCACTTCTGATGCTGCTTGTAGACCTATGCGTCAATCGCCCATGTTTCCAAGGGCATTCCATGCATTTTGCAAAATTCTGGTGACCCCAGACATGTTCAGGTGTAACTGTTAGAGCAAATTGAATCCACTCTCAGTTCATGTGCAGTAATTTTTGATTCATCAGTTTACGAGTCCATTAGTGTATCTGTCCTGTGTGTGATAGGTTACTAGGTTTTTCATTTGTATGTCATTGCTAAAGTACCCAGTGATGCATCCTTTTTTGGTGCCTGCGTAAAGAACATTCTTGTCTCCAGGTCCGTATCACCTGAATGGCTGCCCACTGCGCAGGATAAACCAGATCTACGTGATGGCCACCAAGACCAAGCTGGACCTCAAGGGCATCAAAATCCCCGACCGGCTGAATGACGAATACTTCCGCCGACAGAAGCTGCGCAAGCCCAAACACACTGAGGGCGAGATCTTTGACACCAAAAAGGAGGTGAGTCAATGGTGCCAGTTGTGGAAATGAGAATTCATCACAAGGTTCTGACAGTCAAGAGAAAGAGGATTGACTCAATGTAAAGTTTTCTGTTTGTGAAAGGGAGCTGTGCTACACAAAGTGATCACTGCTGTGCACTGTGAAATGATGTGGGCATGTTGTGATGAGACCATGATTGGACTAGAGTCGCTGACTTCTGATGGATTCATATGGTTACTGAACATGCTCTAGCACTAGGCTGTAAAAACTGTTTATTTTCATTGGGTCCGCTTTTCAAACCTGAGTTTAAATCCCTGCTGGGGTCAAATATTTGTGCTGGCCTTTTTCTCGTTGCCCCGTCGTTGATATCACCCATACGTGGTGGAAAAAGACAAACTCTGAAACACCCACCTTCCAATCCCACCCACGTTTGAATACCTGCTTAAACGTCAAAGACTTGAAATTTTCAGGGTAGTTTACTAACATATTTATGCAGCTATTGCTGAAATTTAAACTTTAAAATATCTTTGTTAGTCATGTTGTAAAGAACAATATCACATTTTCTCCAGATTTCAAGAGAAGTACACTGATCACTTGAGTCACTTTACCAGCACAAAGTCTGAACACAAAGCTAGTCACGCACTGATAACAGCTCAGACCAAGGGCAGGGGTAAAGTTAAGGGAGTCGCTTCCCTTAGCCCATAAGACCCCAGAGAACTGAGCCTGCCCTGTTTCGTTTCACATGCGCTATGTCACATTTGTCATGCGATTTTTTAAATCAGTCTGCATATGCGGCTGTTTGTCTGAAACTGGTGTGCACGGAAGGGTTGCTTATAAGGCTGTTCGTCCAAAAAGAGTTACTGTTATACAAACCATACATTGAAATGTGTGATCACCCATTCACTGTATCAGGACAGTGTGTTCAGCAGGTGACAAATTCAGGCCGGGGAATTTTGAGTCATTTGGCAATTTTCAGCCAGATTTCCTATCTTTAAGCTAAAAAAATCTAACTTTCAGTCAAAGAAAAGGAGGAAAGAGGTTGCTAAAATGTGTTCTAAGTGGGGCATTGCCTCTGTGTTCCCCCAGTGTGTTTCAGTCCTCCTTTTACTCAGCAATTCCCCAGCCTGCAAACTGGGCATGTTATGATGAGACCATGATTGGACTAGAGTCGCTGACTTCTGATGGATCATATGGTTACTGAACATGCACAACCTATACACTTGTTCCATTAAAAAAAAAAGTAGTAAAATTACTGCATGTAAATAATCCAAAAGCAGTAGTTGTGCTGCAGTAGTTTTGTCGCTTCAGTTGGTGTACAGTTTTTTGCGCAGCTGCAGTGCAGACTCGTACCAGCATAGCTTAATTTTACACATTGGTTTCCTGTTGGGCTTGCTGCTGTTACTTTGCTGCTGGAGCTTACACTTCAGATTGAGTTTGTAGTCACTTGCTTTTTCATAGAGGCGTTTCAAGCTATGTGTATTACTGTTGGGTGTTCATTTTGAGCACACCCAAGCATGAGACTAATGGCTGCTGTTTTTAGGGCAAGGCGTATGCAGGCCACAACTCAGTTACGCTGGTGCTGCATACATCAGCTGTGCATCCTGGATAAACTATTTAAATGGTCTCCTTTTTTTTCCTCCCCTTTGTGTCCTAAGCATTTGATTGGGACTGTCTTCAAGATGAAACTCTGACGCTACCAGTGCAGGGCTCCCTAAACTGTGCGTCTGTGCGTAATTTACGCACTGAAGTGAAAATTTACGTACTAAAAAAAAATTCTGGGGGTACGTTGAAGCATTATGAACGCGATCTGTGCATAGCTTGACGCACTATCTCTGCGCTACCGTGCGTACGCCTATATGCTTGTTGTGATCGAGTGAGTGTTCTCCCTTGACTTGGCCGCGTTCAGTTCGGTTCTGTTTAACGCTCGCAGGCGTTAACTGTCTACTGCTGCAGATCGGCGGCTACTACACCTACTCGCGCGCAGTGAACGTGCCCCATCTTTTTCCGGATTCTGCGCACTGAAACATCCGCGTTCAGTTCGGTTCTGTTTTTGGTTCTGTTTAACGCTCGCAGGCGTTTGAATGTCTACTGCTGCAGATCGGCGGCTACTACAGTCACTCACGCATAGTGAACGTGCCCCATCTTTTTCTGCTTCTGCGCTCGAAACTGGCTATGGGCGAAAGATTTTAGAGTCAGTGCTCTTGTTACCGATCGGATTTGCTTTCTCTGTGACGAATCATGCCGCCGAAAAAAGTAAAAGTTCAAAAGACTATGGACTTTTTTGTCAGTGGAAAAGTTGTGGAGGGGTTCGAGCCCTCGCCCGGCCGGCAACGGGTGCACTTCGGCGTTGCCGCTACGATTCAGACGTCGCATCAGAGTCGGCACAGAGCAGCCAAAAGTCAGAGTTTCAAACTTTCCACTTCATTTAATTACATGATTTGAAGTTGATAAAATTCAGTTTTGCACACACATACACACACACACACACACACACACACACACACACACACACACACACCTGCCAGTGTTCAGCAGTATTTACTGAATTTATAATTCCATGCACTAAGAACTTGAGAAATGATTCTGACCCTTTAAAAATTGAAAGTGGAGGTACAAAGACCCCCTAAAATTTTGAACTGGGGGTCAGTGGACCCTTTAGGTCTGAAGCTTTTAGGGAGCCCTGCAGTGTTTGGTTTGAAATGAGCCAAGCTGGAATTGTCGGTCAGTGCGCACTTACAATGCGTGGAAAGAATATTTGGCTGGTTTGTTACATAAAAGCGTGGGTGTGTACACCCACGATGTGCAGCATGCATGGATCCTGTATTGTTCCTATGTTGGCGTGTGGTTACCCATGACAGCGCGCACAATCACAGTGCAGGGACAGCAGTATTACATTCAACAACACGCTGATGGCATGTTATGATGAGCCCATGATTGGACTAGAGTCGCTGACTTCTGATGGATGCATATGGTTGCTGAACATGCTCAAGCTATACTTATGCCATTTATTTTTTATAAAAATAAGTAAAACCACTGCATGTACATAGTTCAGGAAGAGCAGTAGATGGGTGGCAGTTTTATCTCTGCAGCTGGTAAACAGTTTTTTGTGCAGCTGCCGTGCAAACTCATACCAGAATAGTTCAGTTTTACTTCTTTTACACATGGCTTCCCTGTTGTGGTTGCTGTTGTTGCTTCGCTGCTGAAGTTTACACTTGAGATTGAGTTAAATGTGACGTCGTTCTGACCTTGATACAGCCATTCCAGGCTATGTATTGGGTGTTCATATTGAGCGCACCCTAGGACGGGAGTGGCTGCTGTTTTTAGGGCAAGGTGTATGCAGGCCACAACTCAGGATACTCTGGTGCTGCTTAACATAGATCTGCTGTGCATCGTGTGAACAGTTATCTGCACTTATGTTTAAATGGTCATTATTTTTTTCCTTGATGTCCTAGGCATTTGATTGTGACTTTCTTCAGTATGAACCTCTGACATAACCAGTGTTTGGTTTGAAATGAAGAAAGTTGGAATAGGCAGTCAGTGCACACTTACAATGCATGGAAAGAATATTTGGCTGGTTTGCTACATAAAAGCGTGGGTGTGTACACCCATGATGTACAGCATACGTGGATCCTGTAGTAAAACTTGTTGGCGTGTGGTTGCCCATGATATGATTAAAGCATGTATTGTGCAGAGTGGCAGTGCACACAATCACAGTGCAGGGAGAGCAGTGTTACTTTCAGCAACACACTGATGGCATGTTATGATGAGCCCATGATTAGACTAGAGTCGCTGACTTCTGATGGATTCATATGGTTACTGAACATGCTCAAGCTGAAAGTTTGCCCTCATTATGCCAGAACCTTAGACATAACCAATGCTGGTCCCTCTAGACTGTTGTACAGCAGAACAAGTGCATGCAGTTTGCTTCAGTCTGTGAAACATCTGGCATGCGGCTGTAATCGTGTGTGCGGTCTGCAGTGGAAATGGCTGAAGGAATACTTGTCTTGCGTTGCTAATGCAGTTTCCTTTGTTTTGCAGGTGTACACCGTTTCTGATGAGCGGAAGAAGGATCAGGCCGAAGTGGACAAACAGATTCTGGATGTGATCCGCAAGAACCCAGAGAAGAAGTACCTGTTTGGTTATCTGGGAGCGATGTTTTCATTGAAAAACCATCAGTACCCTCACAAGATGGTTTTCTAATCTTGTTGACTGATACATCTGTGTAATAAAGAGGGTTCACATGATGTTGGGCTTGCAGTGTGTTGCTGTGTGTGCATGTGTGGGGAGTCATCTTGATGGGTCAGAAATTATAAGCAAATATGGAAAGGTCATTTGCTGGCAAGTACAGATGATAGTGTGTGATATCCAGGCACTTAAGGTTTCGCATTTAAAAAAACAACGTGCAAGGAGACTGCGGTCTCGGCATTAATCTAAAGCTAAAAATTAACGCTGTGTCTTAAAAAGCTAGTTTAGAATTCTCACAGTGTGATCAAGATTGGTGGCTGTGCTCATGGGGGACATGGTCACACCAGAAAGTATCTGTTGGGATAAACCATCAAATTTATTACTTGTATCCACCATTTAATATGGGTACTTAGGAACGCCCTCCCTCCTGCGAAAGCTCGGGGCGCATTACAATGAGCTCACACTTGCCCAGAAACACACACATGCCTCCACACATACATTAACTACAATTACAAACATAATGTGAAGCATCACACACACACACACACAAGATGATGTAGCAACAGCTGTTGGTCGAGGGCTGTGAAGAGGTAGTCCCGTGGATTTTCAGATTTGTTTTAAAGGATGGTTTTGTGTTTTTAATCCGACTGATGCTGGGAGATCATTCCAACACCCTGTTGGACCCTGGTATCCAAATATTTTCAAAGCACTTGCTGTAATCCTATGGGTTACAGGTCCACAAGAACTAACTACATTATTCAATTCACATCGCAAATCCTTAATGCCAAACTCGGCAAAGCTGGGTACATCTGCTAATGTTCAATGGGGCTGCAAGGAAGAAAGTGACAACACGAGGTACTCAAAGCAGAAAATCCACACCTATTCAAGAGTTCGTACACTTTAATTCAGTTTTCACTTGAAGGGGAAAAACATCTGTCAAGACAGGAACTATAGTATAATTCAGTCTCTCATTTAAATGAGCGGCTTCACAAAGTTCAAAATGCCAGCAGAGATGGAAAATTCCTCCACGGAAGTCTCTTCAGTAATTCCTCTCTCTCCTGTCATAGCGATTATCCTGGCGATTCTGCCTGCGGCCTGAAAAACACAACAAAGACACTTCTAGTTTAAAACAAATCCATTAACTCGGCTTCTGAAGCAAAATCATACCTGTGTAATGAAACAAAGAATTTGGGATGTGACCTGAAGGAGGGTTAGGAATTTCTATTTCTCCCTATGCACTATTTGGAGATGGGATGTTGATTATCAGTGCTAAACATAAGAACTAAAGAAGTTGGATGATCTCACATTTTAGGAGAAAAAAACACCACCAATCTAAACAGGTTCTCGCCATGATAATCCACACACACACACACACACACAAATGAAAAAAAAAAAACCCATAAGATGAGAAATCAAAGGGAACTCACCCCAGCCTCCTTTGTTGTCCTTGCCTGCACGACAAAGAAAAATAGGCACTGTTACCCAGAAGTCACTGCTCAAATGCTAAACAAGTTACTTTCCCTTTAACACCACCAATCTAAACAGGTTCTCGCCATGATATCCACACACACACACACACACACACACACAAATGAAAAAAAAAAACCCATAAGATGAGAAATCAAAGGGAACTCACCCCAGCCTCCTTTGTTGTCCTTGGCTGCACGACAAAGAAAAATAGGCACTGTTACCCAGAAGTCACTGCTCAAATGCTAAACAAGTTACTTTCCCTTTATTACAATGTGTAAAATTTGTTGTACAGGGTGATTAGTTTCAGTTTCAACTGAGCATGTATTTATACGATTTACTGAAAATTTTGCAGACAACTGTGTCCAAGACCATAGAGTGAGTGTAGGACTGCAAACAATACATGAAAGTGATCACGTGTAGACTACTCGGCTCAAACCTGGCAATTCACTAACACTCCAGTAGAACACAAGACGGTCTTATGAGGCAGTTTAATACCGGAACTGGTACAGTTTAAAAGTATTTTGCCAGAACAATATACTTACAACCACCCCAGTTCTGATTCTGCTGGTACGGCTGATTGCCTGCAAACAAAAAAAAAACTAGATGAGCAATACATGTCCATAACATTTTTGTCCGTATTTCTTCGTAGATGTTTTACCAAGATTACATTTCCAAACATGCAATGCATGTGCTAAAGTAACTCTGCTGTCTAGTTAAACTAAATGCAAAAAATAAACCATGCACCAAAATCTCAAGAAGTCAAATTTTTGCTCTTTTTATGATTTGTGAGATGAACGGATTCTAATTTACGATCTGTTGTCTAAATCTTGTACAAGTCGACGCATTGTCAACATGGCATAAAGACTACCCCCCACCACAGAGGAAGCAGAAAACCCATGCACCGAACATCACTAAAAGTTAAAACCAGCTATTCCCAACAAAAGCTTTCTCAGAGAAAAGCAAACAACAAAAATGAGGGGAGAGAAAAACAAACTATCCAACAATGGACATCATGGTATTTGTCAAGAACCCTTTCCATATGACTGGGACAAGTGGCAAGGAGAAAAAATGCACATTCCAGTTATCCAAGATGAAGGAATGTTTACAGTAGATAGTTGTTTTTTCTGGAGTACTGTGGCAACATTACTGCCAGTTATCATAAACTAATCGAACTGTTAACTTTAACCACCACTGCTATGTAAATGAGAAAAAACAATGTTCTTTTGCAGCATTTTTAAGAGGATAGCATGGTGTGGGTGGGAGAAAATGAAACCAATGACATGTTTCACAAGATTGGGGGGCCGAGGGGCCTAGTTTGCTAATGCAGTGGCACTGTGCGATAAGCTGGTAAATTAAGAATGTGGTCTATGCTACACAGTAAATTGGTCTGGTCAGGATACAAGTTGATGCAATGTGCTAAATGAATTATCTGCAGACAATCACTCAGGGGTATTATGCATATACATGTACAGGAATAGCCTTGCATACTTTTGAAGCACACTGAAGCGATTCACGGTACTTTTTGAACAAAGGTTTGTTTTCAGCATTGCCACAGCTACACAAACTTGTTTAAGGCCTCACTGCTTTTAAAAATAAATGCCCTGACTCATTCCCGCTCAAGCCGAAAGTGCCCCAGGGCAATTCGTGCGGGGCAGTTTAACTCAAACCCTACGCCAGTGAAACGTAGACAGGGTTAAGAAATGACAGGGTACCATCGCACCAGACTGGTGTAAACTCAAAGGATCAGCAAAGGGATGCAGGTCATCCATTACAACCCATGAGTTAGCAAGTGTTAGCTTACCACCTCACTAGAAAATCATTTCTGTGTGAACCAAGAGCAAGTTACTGGTTAACAGGGTTAGTACGTGTATCTACAATCACTTCCACACCAACCAACCAGAGTTTTTCTACAGTCAAGCTTTGAAATCAAAAGATTGAAGTATGAGGTTATCAATGAAACAGAGATACGAAAGTAGCAGACAAGGAGAAATCTATTTGTTCAAATGAACAATGTCTATTTGCTGAAACAAAAAGAACTGCATCCTCAAACACCAAAGAAAAAGATCAACATCTGGCTGATGAAATGAACAAAATAACACAGTCTACCATGAAACAAAGTGCACACACTAACAAAATAAAGACTGTGATATGTGTAGAGACCCAAAATTAACCCTCTCAAGGACATCGCCATGGAAGCAAACTTTGACGCCATGACAGCTGGCACTGCCATTCTGTCAGACTTACTGGACTTCTGGAAGTAGAAGTTGCCCTGCTTGACCTCCATGATGCGCTCATTGTTCTCCACGTGCGAGGCAACCTTCTCTGCCAGTTGCAGAGCCAGGGACTGGAGACGTGTGGGCTCCGTGCGGTGCATGGACAGTACCTGGGTCGGCTCGTCCATCGAGGCCTGGAAATATGCAAATGAGATAACATGCACTCATTATCGTCTGAAACCGAGAGGCATTTGCCTAAAACCCTGAGGAAAGTGCACTCGGTCAGTGAGACCAAGACTTCGAAATCAACGGTCTGCATAAAGTTAGCCAACCGCTAGCTTTCAATCATGCCAGGCTGCTGTGGCACACAAAACCCGTACAAAACTATCAAAAAGCACAATATTTTCCATTTTCCCCCAGAAATACAACCCAAGTGAACATACACAGTGATGACACTGACCATAAGTTCCTCATTGATGATCATTTTGCTGATGATGGAGTGGACGACGGGTGTTTCAAGCTCGAACATCTCGGCCAGGTAGGGGAGACGGATGGAGTCATAGACGCTGGAGTAGCAGAACAGGTACGTCCGCAGGCTCTCCTCCTGAATCTTGCTAGAGATCAGGTTACGCACCTTGTCCGCCTGGAAGAACAGGTCCCACACCTGGAAGCACAAGTGTGACACCTTGTTACTACAAGCAATAATAATAACAATAATAAAATGGTACTTAAAGGACGCCCTCCCTCTCGCGGGAGCTCAGGGCGCCTTACAAAGAACACACACTCACTCACCCAGAAACACACACAACATGCTTCCACACATACATTTAACTAAAAACACATGCTGTGCAGCATCATACACGGGCTGCCCCCGGCTTACACACACACACACACACACACACACACATGACCAGCAAGATGATGACGTGGCAACAGTTATTGGTTGAAGGCTGTGAAGAGGTGGGTTTTTTTTAAACAGGGCAATCCCTGTTTAAAAATGCTGGGACATGTACAACAGGACAAGACACTTATAAGTTCTGAGCCATAGGGGCACCACGACCTCCACTACTATGAATTTCCCTGAAAAGCAGACGGCGTATTTCGCCACAACTCGGTGAGCATTAACAACCTGCTCCCGCACATAACTCCAGTACACAAGACAGCTCAAATGTACCTTGCCGTTCATCTTCTCATTGATGATGAAGTTTTTGCAAGCGCGCCAGTCGCCTCCCTTCATGGCCTTGGACGCGGCCACCACATGTTCCCTCATACTCTCTGGGGGTCCCGTCAAAGTCTGACGCTCGCTCATCTTCATCACATGGTGGAAGTTCTTGCTGATCATACGGCGGCGCACATCCAGCTCGTGTGCTGTGACAAGAGACTGTGGTATTACATTTTAGGTCCAATTGTATATATCAGGGCATCCTAGCAAAAAAACATTAAGGCAGGCAGGTGGTTGCTTAGCTGATGTTGACGCCTGTGTGCATGTGTGTGTGGATTCTGTCAGGGGAGGTGTCGTCTCGTTGCCTGGGATGAGAGAGAGACTGTCCTGTTACCTAACCTTGAAATCAAGTCAGTCAAATGTCTAACTCTATGTGCTCCAATGAATGGGTATCCATCCCCCCATCCCCATCCTGACCAACCCATCCCCACCCCCAAAAATCACCACCACCAAATTAGTATGAGCAGTTCTCTTTACTTAGAAATCCCACAAGGGGGTTTGTGGTTGATGACCATAGGTGAAAGAGTACCTTACCTGCCATGTAGGGAATCTCCAGCAACATGGCGGACACAAGGTACACACACTCAAGCAACTCCAGGTTGATGTGCATGTGGTACGGCAGCAGGCGGCGCTTCTCAATCTTCTCCTGCTCTGGTGTTCGCTCATGCTGACGCTGGGGCACTAGACCCTGCACAACAGCACACATGCATTACAGCATAAGCAAGAGACGTATGCACAAAAGATCGACACTGTCAGTCAATATCTGCAGTCCACGCTCTCCCCAATTTCCTAAATGTTTCCCCTGCTAGCAGTTGGTTTAAACACTTAACAGGTTTATTGCAATATGTTGTACAAGTAAACAATTAGTGAGCGTGAACAAGCACCGCTTATGATAATGCTCAGGTGGGAACAGGTACATATTGACAGTATTGCAATGGCAGGCTAAACTGATCAGTTATAAATCCCAAACTTTGCAGAATATAGAGCAGTTTTCTTGAATAGAGAGACGACAGTTACCGTAAAGGAGTGTACGTATGTTGAGGTGTTAGGGTGGTAGTGTGTAGAAGCCGACGTAGCAGTTTAGAAAAGGGTAAAAAGCATGGACCAACTAACCTGGGCCAGCAGCTCCTTGGCACGGTTGCTGCTCTGGATGTCAACAAGAGCGTTGTGAGCATCACGGATCTGTCCCTGGCGGAACCCACACAGCCCAAGCTGTACCAGTGTGCGGTTGTACAGAATCTGGACGAAACAAGAAAACGCTCGTATCAATAACAGTAGAAAAAATATCAATTACTTTGCATGAATGTACTGTCACACAAATAAACTCAAAGCAAGAACTGGTGTCTTTTGGGGGGGGCTAGCTGTAGTGACAAAAAAAAAAGAGTGATGGCGAAAGAATTGCTGCTTTGTTTTGGGGATCGTATCATGGGGCGGTTGGCTTTGCGCCAAATATATGGGATAAAGCGCCTATATTAACGTGATTATCATCATCATTATTATCATATCAGTAGTACTGGTAAAACCCTGAACAACTTTAATGACAACTGATCAATGGAGGACCCCCCCCCCCCCCAACCCCCTCCCACACACACACACACACAACACACACACACCTGAGTGGGAACATCTGAGTGCTGGATGCTGTCCTGCAGGTGCGACATGAGCATCAGGTCTCGAGCCTTGAACCAGCGGTCATGCAGCGCATGATGGTAGATCTGACACAGAATGGCGCGGGTCCGCAGGCGGTCCGTCGAGTCCTTCTCGTATATAAACTTGCACAGCTTGTCCATCAGCTGCTCAGATGTCTGTACCTTTTTATGGAAAATGAGATCTAAAAAATTACTCCAGTCACATTAGTTTCAGACTAAAAGGCCTCAGAGGAAATAGGGGGTGTTACAGGAAGCCACAGTATCACCCGCTTTTTTCCCCTCCAGCAGGAAACACTAATAACACATATCAAGTCTGGCACAACCTGGAGCCACACAAACACTGTGACTACAGAGACAACCAGTGAGTACCCTGCTGCCCAAAATGGTCATGTTCAGACTAGGGAATTGCTGCGGGGAAAAAAGGACTGAAACCTGCGCCAGAGTGCAGGGGCAGCTCCCTGCTGGGGGACGACAGGAGCAAGAAAATAAATTTTTAGCATTAAATGATTATAAAAGGCATTTGCTGATTTAGTAGCCTCTCCTGGCACCCAGAAGTGAAATACTGCCTTGATACTGACACGCAAGAATTAGAAAATGAAGTTAGACTGTCCCATATGGCATTCAATGCATCTTGATTAGTTGATAAATGCAACAATTTTCCTCCTTTTCTCAGCTGAAACTTAGATTTTTTGACTGAATGGATAGGAAATTTGTCTGAAAATTGCCCAATGACTGAAAATTCCCCAGCCTGCATGTCTGAACTGAGCCACTGCTCATCCTATTTTTGTCTTTCACACGAGGCTGAAAATGTTTGTGGTTAAAGGTGTCTATGGAATTACACTGGAAAGGAAAGGCAGATGGTTAAGGTCAGATAAAAAAGGGGCATTCCTCCCTTTCCACAACAATAAATGAATTAGAGTAGCTGAGTTTTCAACATTTTGTTGCAAAGCTCAAGTTACAACTCACCGACTTATCTGGGTTTTCGTCAAACGCTGTCTGGTCAAACTGAAATGTATATAAAAAGATATAAATCATTATTTTAGAGTAGAAACACAGAAACAATAATTTACCCAAAAAAAACAAACAATCAAAAAACCCACACACATACGAATACAGAGAGAGAGAAATTGTACCTGAAATCTAACGTACCTTAAAGTAGAGGTGTTCGATGCGCCGCAAGTAGCTGCGACAGATCTCTTCACTGTTGCCGTTTTTCTCGATGTATGCCTGAAGTTTCTCCAGCAGGACACAGATCGGCTGCTCATCCTTCAGTCTGCAAATCACCACAGTAAGCATTTGTCACCAGGGCAAGTATCATCACCACCATCATCATGATGCCAATGTGGATTACACAACCACTGTAGAGTCCCCCCACTTTGACATGCTATTACCGTCAAGCTTTTTCTTACTACAGTGTATGAGTTTGATGAATACAAACAAATAAGCAATTTTTTTTTATTTTTTTTTTTTTTGCATTGTATTGTGCACAGTTTTCCTTCAAACTGCAAAATCAGTTGCAGCACCACAGTTTTGTAGTATCACATTTTTGTGTGTGCTGTTTTTAGCTTTGTGCATTTTTTGTTGCCGTTTGTTTGGTTTTAACGGTTTTTTTGGTTTATGTTTTATCTTGTTGTTGTTGTTGTTTTGTTTGTTGTTTTTTTTTGTTTTTTTTTTGTTTTTGTTTTTTTTGGGGGGGTGGTTTTTCTGTTTGATTTGTGTTTTTTTGGCAGCGTTTTCTTTGATTTCTTTTTCTCTTGAGCATGTTCATGCTGTCCAGGAAAGAAAAACGCTAAGAGACCTTTCCACAAACTCGGTGCTGTGAGCATCACAGGCCTGCAGCATCTTTGTGAATTCCTCATCCAGTCGCTCCAACACGGTCAGGATACAGCCGCGCACCCGGTACGGAGGAGCCTGACAACAGACAAAAGCTAACCAGTGAACGCTGCACACAGTCAGCACTTCCAGACAGCAAGAAGTCAAGAAATTCCTGAGACAATAGGTTACTATAAGGCTCTGTCTAGAGGGCTCGGAAGCTGGGGCAATAATTATTATGCATGATGATGGAGATGAGGATGATGGCAAGATGAAGCTATGGAGGCCCGTGTGGTTTGGGACTGCGGGACAGGGCCACATTCCACGCTTCCTGTCATAAATATCCTGGCATTAACCAGGCCCAGGAACTACGGCACCTGCGGTGCCGGCCATGTAATCATCCACATCATAAGACATGTCATACTAAGGGAAGCACCCCCAAAGTTGCACCCATGAAGTGGGTGAATCTCGGCTGTGTGGCAACAGCCTCCCCATTGGGCCCATAGCACACCCACTCTGGGTAGGAGCCAACCTAGGTAGGAAAAATCCCGCTTGCCTCAGCTGGGACTCCTGGTTCTTCCGGTCCATGGTCCAAAGTGCTAACCACTACACTAGGGGGGCCGGTAAAAAATATACTCTCATTGCCTGAAACTGCGTATATGATCACATACGTTTCCAATGCCAATACCTGAACTGAAACAGACGGAACACCAAATGGTTCAGAACACAGCTTGTATCAAGTCTGTGTGCACATGAGCTGCCTCTACCTGGCGTTGTAACTGACAGGATCCAAGCAAGCAACCCAAGACAGCACCTATCACAACTAGTTGACTGTGTGCATACCTCCAGACTCTCGTTCTCTTCCAGAATATTTTCTCCAACTGTCAGGTCCTCTAGGTCTGTCAGCATGTTCATCAGGCTTGTCACTGTCTCCATACACCTGTAACAAGGGACAATAAAGTAGTAAAAATAAAAAATAAAAATAACAGTCACGGATATCTTCGCGATCATACTTATGAGCTGTGATCTCAAAATGCGCAAGGGTGGCATCATATGGAAGTCTTATGGTGTCAGTCTTACTTTTAGCTCCTCACCACTGCTATCTTTTAAGGTTTTATCTGGCTCATTCCAATCTATCCTTTTGTTTTGGGTTTTATCACTGGTATTGTGTGTGTGTGTGTGTGTGTGTGTGTGTGTGTGTGTGTGTGTGTGTGTGTGTGTGTGTGCTCTCTTTTACTTTTTTAGTTCTTCTTACGTAGTGTATATTGAGTGAACAATTTTTTTTTTTAACTTCGGTTTTAAATCGTAAGGTGCCTAGAGCTCCTTTCCTGGGGATAGGCGCCCTATAAATATTATTATTATATCAAGCAGGTAATGATTGCACCTGGAAAGCAAATAATAATAATAATAATAAATGGTATTTCTAGGGCGCATTTCTTTAAATAAAACTCAATGCGCCTATCACTCACTCACACTCACGCACATCATACAACGATGAACAGACATACACTGGTGAAACTGACTAGTTAAAATAACTGGTGTTAGTAGTTTGTGGCCTCATGCCGCTCAAGCAACAAGGACCAGCATGCGGCTGAGGAAATTACTGATAGGCTTTGCGGAAGAGGAACGTTTTCAGACTGCTCTTGAAAACAGACAGCGTGGGCGCATTTCTCAGATCTGAAGGCAGAGAGTTCCAAACGGCAGGAGCGGCAAAACTGAAAGAGCGCTCACCGAAAGATTTCAGGCTGCGCTTGGGGATTTTGAGAAGCCTCTCGGACGACGACCGGAGGGTTCGCGACGGTATATAGGTGACAAGTGAAGCTGAGAGGTAAGGTGGGAGAGTGCCATCAAAGTGACGAAATGCCAGAACAGATATTTTGTAGTGAAGGCGGAAATGAACTGGTAGCCAATGGAGCTCTCTTAGAAGTGGTGTTACGTGCTCTCGCTTCCGTTTGCCCAGCACTAATCGCGCAGCGCTGTTCTGGACTCTTTGAAGGCGGCCTAACTGTTCTGCTGGAAGGCCAGCCAGTGCTGAGTTGCAGTAGTCGAGGCGTGAGGTTATAAGAGCAGTAACTAATTTTGTGCAGGCACTTTGTGAAAGGAATGGTCGGATCGACGCAATACGCCTGAGTTCTAGAAAACAAGCGCAAATGCACTTTGGTGTCCACTTCAGAACTCTCTGACAGCTACCAAAGGCTAAAATATGCGCCATGGCGGTCAATTTACACCATTTTAAAGTCTGGGTGGAAGAATGACCTCCCCACGTAAGCTTGCAGTAAATGACCAGTGATTTCCTAAGGCTAAAGAATATCTGCATGTGGACTGCAAAACAAAATACGCCATGGAGGAAAAATAACTCACATCTCCCACATCTCAGTCCGCATGCACGTGGCGATGTTGGGGTTGTAGTCAAAGATGGCAGCCACGATGTTGAAGAGGATTTTGATGTGCATGGCGGGACCAAGGTTGTTGGCGTCTGACACTGTTTTCAGTTCCTGCAGCAGCTCAATCATCTGGGACCTGTCCGTCCCCTTCTTTCCTCTCGCAGCTACAATCTCAAACAGCTTCTTGCCAACAGCCTCATGGTTGATCTCCTGGTCCTTGGCAAACATCTTGGGCTTCTCCTGCAAAACAATATTCGTACATTAGGCAGGGGAAAAAAAAAAAAGGTTTCACATTTTGCCTGCCATTCGTAGTTTTTCTTCCAAACACACACATACACCCTATCGACCCTAACAATTTCTCTAACAATTTGAAAATTGCTCGTTAATTTTTTTTTGCTGTAGGATTTGAAAAGCACAAGTCAGAAACCACTGTCAAAAACGTGCACGTGCAACGATTTTCCCAATTTTTTTTTTTTTTTTAAAATCAAGATTGCACAAAAACAGGCCAGAATGTCTACCAACTGTATAATTCTACATGGATGATCACTCACCATTATGAGTGGTGCTCCCCCTTTCACTTCCTGCCACTCATCCTCGTCTTTAGCACGTCGCTCGCCTCGACGCTTCCCCTCTGTTCGCTCCTTCTTCTTCTTGTCTTTCTTGGCAGCTTCCTGCTCTGTCGTTGACTTCAAGAAATACTCAGCCGTCAGCTTGCCCACGGCAGGAATATCATCGTCAGAACTCGACGATTCCTCATCCGAACTCTGGTTCCAGAAATCGTCACTATCCTCGTCCTCGTCTTTCTCGTTGTCCGATGCCTGCAATTTGGAATAGAGGATGATGCAAGTTACTGCACATGTGACACAAACTATGATGAGGCTGTTGAAGACTATAAGTTACTACGTAGGCCGAACTAATCGCAATCATCTTTTGATACCTGTACAACCAATTTCAGCTTTGTGCTTCACAAATGACAAAAATATACCGATGATGATGGATGTTAAAATAGGCGAGATAAAGTCACAGTAACTGCCTGCAAGAAATGGTATAGGTTTGAACAAGTGATGTGATGGATAACAAGAACTCACAACAAACTTGGCCGCCCTCATTGGCCTGTCTTCCTCCCTGCCAGCATCTTCATCTTCTTCAGATCCCGCTGAAAATGATACACCACCACTTGGTTCACAATAAAACTCAGGCCTTTTAGACTGTAGTGTATGTCACACTTGTAATCGTATTCTTGACCACGGCAATTCCTTGTTGATTTTGCGAGCAAAAAACTCAGCAATATGATATGTCAGCTCACATGAGAAAACTATGGAGCAGAATGACCAGACAGGCACATGGACTTGTTCACAAGTGGCTAAGTTGGGTTGGATAGATTTGAAGCAGTCAGAGGGGGCGGAACAGAAGGGAACACGGCAAGGATGTGGCCTTGGCAGCATTCTACAATAGTGAAAGACTGTGGGTGGGTAGGTGGGTGTTTTGGGGGTTTAACGTCCTTTTCCACCACGTACAGAATGACTGTGTGTACCAGTAAGTGAAACTGATCATATGAAGAGATCCATGTAAATCTTTCACTTTAAGTGCAGTACCGAAAACAGCAAAATTACAGCAAGCAGTGCAGATGATGCATAACCTAGTTTCCCAAGAACTGAAGGCGTAAAAAAAATTTGCCGTAACATTAAAGCCATGCTGACTATCACATCGCTGTGAACATATAAATGCCTTTTTTTCCTGAGAAAGGTAAATTACATACCTCTCTCCTCATCGTCGTCTCTTTCTTCCTCTTCTTCACCTTCATCTGGGTTCTGCACACACACACACACACACACACACACACACACACAAATGGAATCATTCATGATCTCAACCTGAACAGGTCACAGCCAATGAGCAAAAATTTTATATGTTGTGCCTGAAACTTTGTTCACTTTTAGATAATGTAAAATTCCTAATGTAGAAGCCAACACACTGACTTTTAACCAGCTAACCTTTGTAATTTATGTTTAATTCCAATTTTCATGGAGAACTGTAGAGATTATGGGCTCAAGTGAGATAAATATGAGAACGACAGGGGTGGAAATACAGAGGTACCCCAAAACCTGGAACTATTTTCCAGCTGAAACCAAAAACCTGAAACTTCTTCTGGGAAAGAGCTAAACCTGAAACTACATTTTACACGCCTCCGGAACTTAGTATACTGTACATTATAATGTGATGTCTGAAAAGTACGAAAATGATAAATAATATGCGATATATAATGTATACAGATCTACTCTGATGGCGTACAAAAGCTCTAATTAAATCCATCTAAATATTTCCCCAAACCGGAAACCACCATTTAAGAATTCTGCCAAGGCGGAACACTGACTTTCACAATCTATCCAAGCTGGAATTCCGGTGTACGCTAGCACAACTTGCACCCCTGAAACTACTGAGTGCAACATCAGTAGTGTTACTCACCTCACGGTACTTGGTCATCTCCTCTTCAAAGTCACGACAGTATTTCCTCAGCTTCTGGCGCAGGGTGGTCAGGCCTTTGGCATTGTTCTTGCTGATCGTCTTGCGCCAGTCCCTGTCCTCCCAGCACTGCCAAAACACAGATCAGTACTAAATACTTTCTTTCATAAATTCACATTTACCTGGGCCTGGGGATTGGACTGGACTGGATTGGAATTCTTCTTCGTCTCACTACCGTAGTAGGGGAAATGCGGGCTGCTTCCCCCCGAGGGAAGCGCGTTGCCATGAACCGGCGCCACCCTTTTTTTTTTTCTCCTGCAGGCGCGTCTTTGTGTTTCTAACCCACCGGCCATTTCGGCCTACTCTTTTTCGAATTATGGAATTGGGATCTTTATCGTGCACACTTGATGGTACGTGCATGCGTGTGTACACGGGCCGAAACAGGCACTGAAAGCAAGTCTGCACATCGATTTTGACTCGATTTAGTGAGGAGAAATCCCACACCAAATTCCTGCCCGGACCGGGGCCAGCAGCACCCAGCCTACACCCAGACAGTCACCCATCCAAGTATTAACCGGGCCCCGCGTTGCTTAACTTCGGTGTTCAAGTGAGAACCGGTGTGTCCAACGTGGCACAGGCGGCTTTTTTGCATTTTGCATGCAATGTTTTGTAGACTTAAATCATGCACACACTGGGTTATCATATACTGTACAAACAAAAATTTAAAAAAAACAACAGAAGAATCGGGCCTCAAAATGGTCCATGGTCCCAAAGGAGGAAAAGTGTGTAGTATTTACGTATGAAGTGGTATAGCCACGAGTGCAGATCTGCAAAGCAGACGCGTTAGGCGAGGGGTGTTCTGGGGCATGCTCCCCGGGAATTTTCTTTAAAATCAGATTAAAATCTGTGCAATTTGGTGCATTTTTGGCATGATTCAGGCTGGGGAACTGCTGAGGAAAAAAAAAAGAAAAAAAAGACTGAAACCACCCTGCTGGGTGATCACAGGGGAAACACCCCACTTAAGAAACCAAATTAACCCGCTGGGGAAAAGGAAGAGAGGCCGGCCTCGCAACAGCTGGAGGTGGGACACTGAGGGAGAGCTATATAAGCAGGGGACCAACTGGACTGGAGTGGCAAGAATAGCCCAGAACAGAGTGCGATGGCGAAGGGTAGTTGATGGCCTATGCTCCACTTGGAGCCAGGGGCCTAAGTAAGTAAGTAAGAAACCAAATTCTAGTATTTTTAAAGGCATTTCATAGCACCCAAAAGTAAAATACTGCCTTGGTACTGACATGTACACCTTTAAAAATGAAGTTAGACTGCCCCATATGGCCTTGCATGTATCATGATAAATATACATGACTGTGTGTGTAACCCTTTTCCTCATTCTTTTTCTTTGGCTGAAACTTAGATTTTTTTTGGCTAAAAGGGTAGGAAAATTGGTTGAAAATTGCCAAAGGACTGAAAATTCTCCAGCCTGATGATTTTAAGTGCATCAGAGGAGGAAACACACTGTTTGGTGGGAGGAAAATTTTTAGTCAAAGGTGGAGATCGCGCCACAAGGCGAAAAATTTTAAGCCCTGAAAAAAAAAAAGAAAAGCCAACCACAACACTGACCTCATTGACAAAATCCTCCAGCTCCACAAGACAGCGTAGATAGAACCGAGGGTTTCCCTCTTTGTCCACCACCTTCTTCGCCTTGTCATAGCACCGGCCAAGACTCTCAAAGTCTGCACAACAGCAACACATTCCCAATAATAGCAACAGTGTACACCTTCATAATCAAATCCATAGTAAGCTGACAGATTTCTTCTAATACAAATTTATCAATCCAAAGAAGGGTATATGCATGGATGTGTGTTTATGAGCGGAGTGTATGTGTGTGTGCATGGTGTTTTTTTTCCAAGAAAAAATTCCATGCCAGAATCACGAGAATGAATGTAACACTGTATACCGTGTGTGTTTGAACGTGAAGGTTTAAATTTAATATCCTTTTCCACCACATATATGGGCGATACCAATGACAGGGAAACGAGAAAAGCCAGCACAAATGTATACTATATTCTATATTCTATATTCTTTACAAGTTCTACAAAAGACCAGTAGTACTAGTAGCCGTACCTGTCAAGACCTTTGCCATGTCTTTGATTTTCTTGTGGTTCCGCATTGTTTTGATGATGGTACGAAGTTCATCATACCTGCACGGAAAAACTGTGATCATAAACATGTATGGGATACAAAAGAAAGACTGCAGGGCTTACAACACTGAGGAAAAACTGCTAGACATTTCTGGATTTATTAACATCCCCCCCCCCCCCCCCAAAAAAAAAAAAATTAAAAAAAATTGACAAAGCAGAAAGAGAGAAATAAAGTTTATGGAAACCTTTTGTCCTTCTCGCTGCGCACAATCCGCCGCGTGTCTTCCTCATCGTCACTCAGCTGGTACGCCCTGCAACAATATCAACACTGTCAGTGTCACGACTATATCACTGCCACTGCCAGCACTTGGTGTAAATCAGTACTGTCACATCATGTCTGGTGCAAAAAAAAAACCAACAACCCAAGTCATTAGTGAGCTTTGAGAGCACAATACCACAACACTAGCACAGAACAACGGAACAACACTGATGAAAACTGTTTGATGGAGGTGGAGAACAAGTATCATTTTCTGTTTTATTGTAAATATATAACCACATCACACTACGAATGCTGAAACTTGATAATGTTTATTCGGAAGATGTAAGGTTTAGTCAAGTAATGTCAACTGTCATGTAAAATAAAAATGAAAGTACATGTACAACATGACAACTGGCGTGGTTTGTATTGAAAGGTTTTTCAGTGAACTGTAGCGTGTCAGCCATAGCGAATTATGAGAGACCAAAAACATGTGTACCCTGTGACGCGCTGTTCTCAGAAATGTTGGTCAGTTAGGCCTGTAACTAGGTCTGGGCAAATGTAATAATAATAATATTGCAAGAAAGACACGCACACCTCCTGCTTATTCATTGGCTTGTTTCTATAGCAGGCTTGATCACGAAAGACAACCAGTCCCCGAAAGCCTTGTTTCTTAATGAATTTTTTTTTTTTACATGTTGTCCGTTTAAGCCCTGTGGAAATATCATACAGGAGATGACTTTAAAGATGTTATACTTGTAGGGGTAGCATTTGAAAGAGCTAGTAATAAACGAGAGGCTTTTATTTATTAATAAAGACCAACCTTGGTGGGGCGGGGCGCTGCGGCTGAATCTCCTCCTCACTTTCAGACTCGGTCTCAGAGTCGGATCCGGCTCGGAAAAACCTCGACATCTTGCCTTAGTATTCTTCCTCTGTTACTGTATCACCTAAGAACAGTAGGTAATGCAGTGAAACAAATACTGGTCAGTTCACCGTCAGATTGACATGACCTAACTTTGTGAATGTGAATGACACTAGTGACACTGACAGAGCCATTATCATGCATACATGTGAACGATGGAGCTGAAAAGGTCGAGCAGCTGCTGTCCAGTCTTGCACAGCTAGTCTATGCTCTAAACAGAAACCATGTAACTTTGTAAGTCAGTACTAACTGTGGCCATGCAATGACAGTCTTCTTCACCAGATGTCGCTCTTCATAACCAGAAAATGGACAGCAAACCTATGCCAATTATTTAATTAATTACCGACGGGCGACCCTACACACTGTTATCCTAAAACAAGTAATCAGTGATTCACTGACTATGTCTAAAATAGTAATGGATAAATCGCCCTCACCCCGTCTGCAGTTTGTTCCAGTACTTTTCAACCACCATTTCACATACGCAAAGCGTCTACAGATGAATGGCGGACCTACACTGCAGGAAAACCTACACTCTCTGGGATCTGGGGGGCACCTTCAGAGGAAATTTGGTGTACCTTCTGAGCAAGAATCTGTAGGATTGTAAAAACACACTAGCAATATCGTGGATGAGTCTAAAAAGCGTGCATATGTTTACCTTGTCTTTCGTCCCGGCCAACAAATGGACCCACATGGGTTGGGCTGCACGTCACAGAATAATGTGTTAAAAAACCGGAAGTAAAAATCTAATGTGGATCTTGTATTTGGAAGGAGAAAGTGTGTAAGAAGACGAATCAAAACTATTGTTAGCGTATAAACAAAATATTAATAAAATATTAAAATCGTTTGGAATCGGTTTAGTGCATCTGCCTGGTTCTTTGTTTACCAAAGCTAGGAAGCAACTATGCAGATTCCTGTTCCCGGTTCAGGATTCTTTGTCATCAACGCCAAAACTGATGACGTCATGTAAAGCACACATGTTGTTCTGCGCCATGTGGTAAGGGAGTCGAACTGCAATCATGGGGAAAAAAGCAAAAGTAGGAAAGGCCAGAAAAGACAAATTCTATCAACTTGCCAAAGAGACAGGTTTGTTTATACACTTTATTGATTTCACTTTTCTCATTTTGTCGCCGGTACAACTGGATGAAAGAGCAAACGCTAGCCTCTCTCCTGTGTTGACTCGGGCAAAGACTCTGCACTACACAGTGTGTTTTTAGCATCTCTCAGTGATCTGTAGTGATGATGTTATTATTATCTAACGCAGTACAGAAATCGGAGGGGGGAGGGGGTGTAGATTTATTTTTATCCCGAAAGAATTACAATTTGCAGCTCCCATTCCTAAGACTATACACATACATGTATAAACAACTGGGATGTGGAAGTGTGTACCGTCTTACCGAAACTTATGGGAGGCAGAAAAAACACCATCTAAAACAGTACACTCATACAAGTAGAAACATAGTCAAGTATACCCTTAATTTGGAGCTTTTCTTGATTTTGCATAATTGATGATTTCTTCATCATGATGTTTACAGGGTATCGGTCTCGAGCTGCATTCAAGTTAATCCAGTTGAACCGTAAGTTTGAGTTCCTGCAGAAATCACGCGTTGTGATTGACCTGTGTGCTGCTCCAGGAGGATGGCTTCAGGTTGCAGCAGAAAACACACCAGTCTCCAGTCTCATTGTTGGTATGTTGAATTTGTGTACACGTATGAAACAGTATTCCCCCACTTTCCCTATAATTTAGGTTTTGTTTAGTTTTTTTTCTTATGTTTAAATGAAAAAATGAACTTTTGGTTTGATAAATTAAGAGATAACCCATAGTGGGTGCTGCTAAAGCTAGAGGGTTACATGTACACTTGTTGTCATGGTCCCTTTCCTGTATTATATCCTTGTAATAATGTACACATGTAATGTTATTGTTGTTTATTTATTGTATCTGCCTATCCTTTATCATTTCTACTCAGTTGTGTTGTTTTTGTTTGTGTGCATTAGTGTGTGTGTGTGTGTGTGAGTGAGGGTGTGCTCTTTTACTTTTTTAGTTGTTCTTATGTAGTGTACATTGAGTGAATGTTGGGGTTTTTTTTTAAAGATTTTAAGGCGCCTAGAGCTCGTTCCCCAGGGATAGGCGCCCTATAAATATTATTATTATTATTTTAGTTCCCTTTCAGGTGAACATGTCAGAAATGAAAGAAATCATTTAATACAACATGTGACTCTACTTTTCATTTTTACATTGTGTATTTTTCTCTATATCTGATACTAGGTGTTGACCTGGTGCCTATTCGTGCTATTCCGCGTACAATCTCACTTCAAGAGGACATCACAACAGACAAATGCAGACAGGTAAGATTTCAAGTTTTTAAAGTTCAAAAGTTTATGCCCTCAGTAATACAGAAACTGCGGCATAAAATGGTCTTGCAAACCACCGTTACTTCAGTAATGGGCAAAGGAATACTGCCAATGCAATGTCAGTACCAATATATGTTGTTATTACCCTGTCAGCGTTACCCTACCATAAGGCTAAGTCATGAATCACAGAAATTATATGTCCAGATATTACACAGATATATATCCCTTTGTTTTTCATGATAATGAACAATCACACATGAGTTTTGTCTGCTGCTGTTGTAGGCCTTGAAGAAGGAGCTGCAGACTTGGCAGGCGGACTGCGTGCTGAACGATGGTGCTCCCAATGTTGGCAAAAGCTGGGTTCATGATGCTTTCCAGCAAGGTATGCAACCAGCGTTCACTATTGTTTCCCTGTTCAGACAGGTTATGCTGACATGTCCTGCAGCTCTCAGTGTGATAAGCATTCTGAAACTGAATTGTAAATGAAACGAACACATGTCAAGATTTGATAAAGGCATTTGGAGGTTGTTGCTTATATTTCTTGTGTGTGAAAGGAGCAACATTTAATGGCTGGTATATTGGCATTCGTTTCATGTACCTTTGGGTCTAATAACCTAAATAAGGCAATCTGCAAGTGTTTCCTTGAGGTGGCCTTTGGTAAGTAGTAAAGATTTGATGAGAGAGGACGTTTAGGAACTTTTCATTTGATTCTGAATGTGTGTGTGTTTCTCACTTTTTCAGCTGAATTGACCCTGAGCGCCCTGAAGCTGGCAACAGAATTTCTGCGCAAAGGTGGCTGGTTTGTCACGAAGCTGTTCCGCTCAAAGGATTACTTTGCCCTTCTCTGGGTTTTCCAGCAGCTCTTCAAACATGTGCATGCCACCAAGCCCCAAGCTTCACGTAACGAGTCGGCCGAGATTTTTGTGGTGTGCCAACACTACCTGGCTCCCGCCAAACTTGATCCCAAGTTCCTTGATCCTAAGTACGTGTTCAAAGATGTTGCGGATGAGCAGCCCAAGCAGAGCATCAATCTCATCCATCCAGAAAAGAAACAAAGGTATGGACGCATTTTTGTTGTAGAACACACTTTTCGCTTTTTTCCTCCCAAACCGTATCACTGCTCCCTGTCTTGAGTCAATGTTTCAAATTTGTGCCAGCATAAGGCACTATCGCTAGTCAGTCTTTTTTTTTTTTTTTTTTTTGCTGCCACAACTCTTTGCCGGCTCCAGTGGTATTCCTCCCTGGTAATGGGTGGAATCCATGAAGATCTTGGAAGCTGGGGCAATTTTTATTATGCATGATGATGGAGATGAGGATGATGGTAAGATGATGCTATGGATGTCCGTGTGGTTTGGGACTGCGGGACAGGGCCGCATTCCACGCTTCCTGTCATAAATATCCCGGCATTAACCAGGCCCGGGAACTACGGCACCTGCAGTGCCAGCCGTGTAACCATCCACATCATAAGACGTGTCATACCAAGGGAAGCACCCCCAAAGTCACACCCGTGAAGTGGGTGAATTTCGGTTGTGTGGCAACAGCCTCCTCATTGGGCCCATAGCACACCCGCTCTGGGTAGGAGCCGACCTAGGTAGGAAAAATCCCGCTTGCTTCGGCTGGGACTTGAACCCGGGTTTCCCGGTCCATGGTCCGAAGTGCTAACCACTACACTACGGGGGCGGTTTAATCAGTCATTTTTGGTTCATGGACCTTAAACATTACAAATTCCATGTGTAGGCATGTTTCTTTTTACTGGATGAGTTGGAAAGTGTATATTTGAGGAACCTGTGAGTTTTTAACTGATTCTTGTGGTCACAATAATAATTTGACCATCATTTCTAAGTCTGTCGGGACAAGGGAGTTGTAGATCTATATCGTTTGACACCATAGCAGTGCATGTTGTTCTATGCATCATATGCTTCATTTAAGGTCTAAATATCTGTCATTTTCAGGCATCGCGATGGCTACGCAGAAGGTGACTACACTTTGTACCATCGACTGAATGCTTCAGAATTCCTCAGTAGCGATGACTTCATGGAAAAGTTGGCCTCTTCTAGTGAGGTAAGAATTCTTTTTTGTGTGGTGAATGCATCCACTTCAAAATAAACAATATGACTGCATTTTCCATTTAACAACAACAACAACAAAAAGTGTTACACGATACACAACAAAGGGTTCCAATCCATGTAGTGGGAACAATAGATATGAAACATGACGGCTTAAAGGCTTGGTAGTGACAACATCCATAAATATTTTTACTACACAACAACAACAACAAAATGTGCAGTGATAGTGTGATCTACATTTGTATTTTCATGGTTCTTCGTGGTTCTTTGGCATTTCGTATTTGGGCCATTGCAGCTGTCTTTCAATATATATATATATGAGCGGTAACACACCCGTGGCTTGCTGGCATATGTACCAATATTAACCAGCAGCTGCTGTGGCAGACAATGTGGTTCTGTACTGAAAGACTCGATGGAATGTCACTGCTCCCATTACATTTCTTGCACACTGTATACGTGTATCCCAGATATTCGGCTCAAAGTGCCACGAGCTAAACCCAACATGCATGCTCACGTGAATCACACGCATTCTCTCAGACACTGGAAATGAACACATAATCACGTGTTGCGAAGGGCCAGCTCAGCAGTTGAAGCTCCGGCATTTATTTTTGAATTTTGTTGGCTGCACATTTCCAGAGCAGACGGGGAGAGAGAACCCCTGACAGTCGGCACGAATTAATTCATCTGTTTTGTTTGCAGATCGTTTTGGACACTGAAGAAATTGCCAACCACCCAGCCACCACAGCAGAGATAAAGGCATGCTGCGGAGACATCCGAGTCCTGGGCAGAAAAGAAATAAAGTAAGGATCAGTTTGTTTTATTTCATCTTCTTTTTGTGTTTTGTAAATTGGATTGTTATTTTTCTGTTATGATTTCCCTTCTGTTGTTAGCATCAGCATCTATCAGGGTCCATACAGGTCATGGAATCCTGGAAAAGTCATGGAATTTGGAAATAGCTTTGCCAGGCCTGGAAAGTCATGGAATTATTTAAAGAGTCATGAAAAGTCATGGAATTTCAGAATTTTATGGAAGCCAAGTGAAACGGTCAGCATGGTGATTACTCACTGGACTGATTGCCAAAAATACCAACAAACTGCCTTCCCATAAGGCTATTAACTAACTCTGAACATTGGTCTTGCTGACTGCGGTAACTTGGATAAGCTCATAATTTCTACCCTCGCGTGTGTCAGTGTGAAAGAGGGTAAGGAAGTTGTCATGGAAGACAGGAGAATTGGCCTGGAAAAGTCATGAATTTTTGAGACTGTGAACCTGTATGGACCCTGATATTATTCTATGGTGTACACTGGTTGAAATGCATAATTTTTTAAGCAAAAGAAGGAAACACATTGTTAGGGATATATGCTACATGTCATACTACTTACTATAGGACTCTCCAAACCAACGCAATTACAGACAAATTATACCCAGTGTCTATTTTTCTTGCCTTTAGTTTTCTACAGGTAAATCAGTTCACAGGTGTTAGTAAAACTGTTAAACTTAGATGGAATCATGATGTACATGCAGCACTTTTTGCCCTCATTTATCGTTTTGTGTTTCTGGTGTACAGGTCTCTGTTTTCCTGGAGAAAAGTTGTGCTGAAAGATCTGAACAAGTCGGAGAAAGAACACAAAACTGTGACCAACGGGTGAGCAGAGTAGCTTCAGTGTATATATATCTGTCCATTACAGAAGTGTCAGAGATTATTACAACAGCAATACTGTGCAGCTGGCAAGGTTTCTGTCTTTTGTGCTTGTTCGCTGCCAGTTCAACTTCGTGACCTTCCCACACTGTCCCAGTTCTATTCGAGCCTGAAAACCCATCTCTTCCGTCAGGCCTTTCAGTTCACACTTATGAGTAGTCTGCTATTGTTTCAGTGCCTTTGACTGCAGTTGTTCATCTGCATCAGGCCGGGTAGTGCATGTCAGTGTGTGTTCGTGTGTGTGTGTAGCGCTATGAGTTGCTTTCCTGCGAGATTAAGCGCTAAACAAGTACTATTCATTATTATTTATTGTTTTTATTGTTGGTTTTGGTTCTTTTGGTGGGTATTCCGGTCTAGGTGGTAGGTTGCTCTGTGTGTTTGTGTGTGTGTGCGCGCGCGTGTGTGTGCGCATGTGTGTGTGTGTTTTGCTTGGGGATTTTGGTGGTGGTTTTTTTGAGGGTTTGTCTTGTCTTTTCTGTGTGTGTTTTCTTTTTCCTGTGATGGCAGTTGTTGTGAGTGAGTACAGATGACTTAATTTGTGCGAGTGTTTGTCTGTGTGTGTTCAGAGTAGAGGATGTGCAGGAGGAGGAGATGCTGAGCGAGAGCGAACAAGAGGAGCAGGAGATGCAGGAGACACTGGCCAAAGCTCAGGAGGAAGAACACAAACAGTGCAAACGGTAACATGGCTTTTGAGGGTTCTTTCACCACACTGTGTGTGTTTATGCCAGGGCTTAATCTTCCACCTTTTGGCAGATTTCTGCCTTTGGCTATAAAATGTCCACTCCCAAAAAAACTGTGTTGCCTCCTCTGAAGCATTTAAAATCATTTACCAAACACATCAAATAGCACAGATTTTTGTGATGCATGCAGTGTTTATTCCTCTACAGCATTTCATTTCATGCCAAAAAGCACCAAACTGCACAGATTTTAGTCTATTTAAAAAAAAAAAGGGTTGTCGATGGCCTATGCTCCACGTGGAGCCAAGGGCCTAAGTAGTAAAAAAAAAAAAAAAAATGGGGGGGGGGGGGAGCATGCCCGTAAACGCACCTAGCATAACATGTCTGCTTTGCAGATACACTCTCGTGGCTTTGCCACCTTGTCACTAAATGTTTCACACTCGTGCTCCTTTTGTATCATGGACCATTTAAACCCTGTCATGTAGATTTTTAGCAAGGAGATGTTTATATTTTGGGCCTGCGACTGTTCAAACCCCATTCCTTGAAAAAATAAGTCAGTCAAGGAGTCACCTATGCTTATTAGTTATTACAGAACTAAGCATTCCAGCCAGAATCATGCACTGCAGCTGATTAAGAGTAGAAGAAGAAAAAGAGGTGGGTAACTAATTTTAGTCTCTTAGTCTTATGGATTGGGGAGTTTACTTTATATGCCTGATTCGTTTTTATTTTTTGTTTGGGTTTTTTTTTTGGTTTTTTTTTGTTATTGTTTTTTAAGAAGCCTTTTGGTTGTGGTGGGGGGTTGTTTTATAAAAGTAACCATCAGTATCTTTACCATATGTTTTGTTTGTTTGAAATTCCGTGTTTGGTGTCATTAATTGAACAAACTTTCCTTGTGTGCAGGAAGAAACGGAAAGAGAGGAAAATGAAATCGAAACTGCAGCAAAGGAAAGACATGAAGATGATTCTACCCAACGACAGGCTGGATTATGGGGACGATGCTGGTGTCTTCAGTCTGTCAAAGATACGCAGCAAACATGTGAGTTTTGTTATCTCCCCATTCTCTGGTGACGTGAAGGATGTACGCTGCTTCAGGAGAAGGTTTCCTGTCTTTGTACTGGTTCCTGTGGTGTAGTGGTAAGCTCCTCAGACTAAGGATCTGGAGACCTAGGTTCAAATCCCTGCCAAGCCAAATGGGATTTTCCTTACTGTTTCAGCTCCTATCCAGAGCATGCTAATAGGCCAATGGGGGAAGGCCTAGTATTGCCATGCAACTTAAACTCGACCACTTCAGTGCTTCCCATGTCATTACATGTCACATGATGTGGATGATTACATGACAGATACCTCATGAGCTGTAGTTCCCAGACTTTTAATAAGATTTTAAGAAGAAAGGCTTGACAGTAAGCACAAAATAGGCCTGTCACCCAGTCCCAAACCACACTGACCTCCATTATACCATTATCCTCATCATCATGCAAGAGAATAATTGCCTCAGTTTCCAAGCTCTTTGTGGATTCCAACCGAAACCCGAGAGGAACACCACTGGAGCTGGTGAAGAGTGTGGGCAGCACACACACACACACACACACACACACACACACACACACACACACACACACACACACACACACACAGAGGAAACTAGTCTCCTCTGTCTTTTGCTCTGTGACTATGTCTCTGGTGCAGGCACGCAACCTGTTTCTTTACTGTATGAATAATGCATCATCCCGCGTCCCTGTTTTTGTCGCAGCAATTAGACCAGGTCCAGGAGGGAGACCTCAGCTTCATGGACGGAGACATTGTGGAGGTGGATGACGCTGATGACGGCGCAACGGTACGCAAGAAGCGGAAACTGACAGAGCTGTATGACAAAGACTCCAAAGATTACCTGGACCGCTCCGAGATCTCCAGCGATGAGGAAGGGGAAGAGGAACCGGAGTTTGATGATGATGATGTTGCTGCGTCTTTCTCGCAACAGTGAGTAGCAAACAGTTTAGGCTAAAAGGTGCGGAAAGTTGTGAAGAAATAATAAATTTTTCATCTTTAGCAGAAGTTTTATTCAAATGTCCATTATTATCAGTGGTGGGTTTTGAACTGATCAAAATGCATGTATGGTTTAAAAGAAAGAAAGAAAAAAGACGTTAAGAAGAAAAATATCATAGTTTGTCCAAAAGGGAAGAGGACAAAGAACACATTTGTAACTCCATCTAAAATTTCAACCGTTGCCCTCTTTGACATTGAGGGGTTCCTGCTTTTGTTGCCAAGATACGTAATTATAATACATATATAGGCATAATACAAATTCCTGTTGTCTCTGTCTAGATCTAGAGAGACGAGCGATAACAACCCTCTGGTCGTTGAGCTGGACACAAAAGACAACAAGGTCCGCAATCGCACTGCTTCTTGGTTCAGCAAGGTCAGCAGTATTTTACGTTCTTCAGGGGCGAACCACTTCCCATGAAAGAAAGCGGTTCTAGTTCAGTTGGTCACTGCCGGAGGTGTTGGGGGAGGTTGGTGGTGGTACAGAGGGGGGACGGCTCTGACAATAGTACCCAGCTAGATACAGCCGTTTTCTTTCCCTCTGTGCCTGTGTGTGTGTGTCCTGTGGCACAAGATCCAATAATGTGTGTGTGTGTGTGGGGGGGGGGGGGAGGGGTCTGATAAAGGAACCCAGTTATACAGTCCCTTCTGTGTTGTATCTGTGTGTGTGTGTGTGCATGCGTGGATGTTCTGTGGCACAAGATCCAGTAATATGCTTGGATTCATAATTACATAGGGTTTTACTTTTGCAGGAAGTCTTTGATGACCTTGAGAAGGATGACGATGAAGATGTGGAAATAGAAGCTATGACTGTAGACTACCAGGAACGAGGTGGCACCATAGTAGGTGGGTACATTGCAAGTGGATTGATCTTGACCCATGTTTGCACATATGCTGAAGCCTACTCTTAACTGGGCACAGCGTTCAAAACACATGTATATATGCGCACACTAGAGTCGTTGAGCTCGGTGTGTCTACTAACTACAAAACTGGACAAAGGCAGCTATGTGTGGTGATGTACAATCACATGATTAAGACATGATCATGATACGACACCAACCGACGCCCATAGTGTCCGTTATGGCAAGCTGAGCTCAGGGGCAAGACATACTTGTCCATGACGTCCCAAAGACATTTGTGTCCTTCGAAAAGGTCTGTGAAACACTGAAGTCTGTTCAGGCGACAAAGCAATTGAGGATGCACTGTCTGCCATGTGTGCACGCCGAGTGATGTAGTACATGTACAGCCAATCTGAATGTTGTGGAACCCACAGTCACAGCTGGGGCAATTTGAAATCCCACCAGCTGTGATGACGCCACAGCCGCGGAAACCCCCCAATCACAACTGTGTCACATGTGCACAACATTGTGGCACTCCACAGCGCCCAGTTAAGAGCTAGCTTTATGCGTGCGCACACACGTCCGCGCCCCCCTCCCCACACACACACACACACATGCTGTGTTTATGGTTACTTAGTAAAACAAAACAAATTCTAAGTGTTCTGAAATATGTGGGTTTGGACTGCAGGGAAAGCAGACAGCACACCAGGCAAGAAGAGAGTGCATTTTGCAGATGATGTCGAGGACAAAGAATCAGACTCGGATTATGATGTGGAGGACTTGATAGAAACCAAGTCCAAACCTGTCACAGGTGAGTTTTAATTTCAGTCAAGTTTTCCAGGCATAAGAATTCTTGTCCTTCTCCCTATTTTCAGAGGAAAGGCTTCTGTCAAGCAAACTTAAGTGATTACTTTCTTGACATGCCCTTCGCATTAGCAGGGTTGCACATTTTCCACAGCTTCTATAGGACAAAGTGTCCTGGAAACAGCAAAGTGATAGGACACAGTGTCCTGGCCACTTAGTGGCAATAACAATTTTAATAGGACAAATGTCCGCTTGGGGTGGGAAAAAATAGGACATTTGAAATTTTTATAGGTCAATGTCCTGGGACCGACTTAAATGCGCAACCCTGCATTAGTACATCAGAGAAAGCTTTCAATCTGTTAGTGCAGAACTGGGAAAATTAATGCAGAAACAGACAGTGGCATCTTGCCTTTTTGCGATCTGTATGTTACCACATTATTTTTTGAAACACTGTTCGCACACAGTAATTTATTTACCTGTGCGCTGGTTACTAAAGACTGCTCATTAAAGACTCTTAAGAAGTATGTGTACGTATATTCTGAGGGTTTGTTTTTTTTGGGGGGGGGGTGGTGGTGGTGGTGGTGGTGGTGGTGGTTTCTTTATTTTTCTAAGGGTTTTATGCGTGTAGGGTGAAGAAATTCCCTTCCCAGCTGTTCTGTCAAAGTTATGATCTCCGCATGATGAAACAGTTGTGTTTCTTCCAAGGAATGATTGTTGTCAACTGTTTCAATTTTTTACATTTTCTTTCCAGAACCTGCTAAACACAAGCTGGACAAAAAAGGTTAGTCCACAATCACTGTTAATGAATATTTTTGTTGCTTGAAAAAGAATGTCATGGTAGGTGTACAGATACTGGTTTTTCTTCTTTGGGCCTGTTGAGTGTGTGTGTGTGTGTGTGTGTGTGTGTGTGTGTGTGTGTGTGTGTGTGTGTGTGTGTGTGTGTGTGTGTGTTTCCTAAAGATAACAAGCAGTGTAAGGTAACATTTCACCACCCATAACGATAGCTACGCGCACTTACATCGTCCATGAATTTTAATAAAAAAGCCACTGCTCATGTCAAAGTTTGCAGTAAGGATTATGAATGTACACGTATCTATTTTCTTGACAGCCGGGTTTGAGGTAGCAAGAGCGGAAAGTGACGTACAGACGCTGGACCCAGAGGGTCTGGCCATTGGCACAGCTATGGTGTGTTCCAAGAAACGTCGACGGGAAATAATTGAAAATGCATACCACAAGTGAGTTCAGATCAGTTTTTACATAAGTAGGGACTGAGTGAGCAAAGGACACTAACAAAAGAGGAGGAGGAGGAAGTTTTTGCTTTTTCCCATGAATGGAATAATTAACAATAGGAAGGAGATTCTGTGCGTGTAACAGTGAGTGTCTGACAGAGGCAGAAAAGTGACAGCCAGTACATTATGCGTTTCTTCCTTGTTAGCCCACCTACACAATGGCCAAGAGAAATTTCCTTTCCTCAGTATATGTTATGTATGAACCAGATGTGACTCAGGTCAAAGTGTCTGTGCTGGCCTATTTCTCGTTGCCCTGTCTTTGATACCCATATGCTGTGGAAAAGGACGGTAGGTCCTAAACCACCCACCTACCCATGTCACAAGGTTTGTTCTTCACATATTTAGTTTTAGATGAGGGGGGGGGGGGGGGGGGGGGGGGGGGGGTAAGTAAGGGTTTTTTTTTTTTTTAAGTACCCTGGATTGTAAACAGTCCTCTCAGAGTTTGTTTTGAATTTGATCCTTTGGCTGTTCTGATCCACCCAGCAACAGACTGAAATCAAAGAAATGTCACACTAATTACTCAGCTAGTGTTTCTCTTAAAATAACCAAACCCCCCCCCCCCCCCCCCCCAAAAAAAAAAAAAACAAAAACAAACCCACACATTGCATTCACCAAAAGTACGCTTACAGAAGATTTACATTGCTGAAAAATACCACAGAAACTACTTATCTCATGATTTTGCCGGCAGTTAATAAAAATGCAAAACAACAACAACAACAAATCCCCATCCACATGTTTCCCTTCCCTGGTTCTGAAAATGAAAGTGCTGTGACTGCTCCTGTGGAGTCGTGCACCCCAGGGGACAGAGGACAGCAGGCCACACTTATTTGCATGCACTTTGCGTCAGCTGAGCAGAGCTGTGTGCACTTTTGCTGAAATGCTTTCTGTTGCCTCTTTCCTTACAACCTATGTGTCAGCCTAGGTTGTGGGGGAAGTTGAAAGGGTAAACTGTGTTTGTCGAACTGCACACTTAATCTCCTTAGCCAGGTTTAGTGCTGTACAGGCTCTTGACCATCAGGGCCCGCATGTAAAACTCGAGGTTAATTTAACCCACGGCTACGGGCCTAACCCAGACTAGGACTAAAGAAACCCAGGAACAGAATTAAATAGAAAAAGGAAGGGAAGAAAGGAAGGGAAAATCCTTCTATAACGGCTTAGGCACCATGGTGGAATGGACCCGCTTCCTGATTAGAATAAAAACAACAGAAAATTTAACCCTAGAGCTAGTTTAGTTCGAGGTTAGACTTCAACCTGGGACTAAAATCCCTAACCTCGATTTTTACATGTGGGCCCAGGCTGTTAGGATTGGTGTGTATGTGTGTGTGTGGGGGGGGGGGGGGGGTAGCTTAATAATTCTGTCTGTGTGTGAACATGTGTGTGTACATTTTGCTCACACACACACACGCACACACACACACACTCGTTGGGTTTTATAAACAAAAAAAATGGTTTGTTTTGTAAGATAAACATTTCCATTGTTTTGTTGTTGTTGTTGTTTTCAGGGTGGGGGTGGTATTGATGTGTATGTATGTTTTTTGTTTTTTGTTTTTTTTGTCTTGTAAATTTTTTTTTTTTTTTTGGGGGGGGGGGGGGGGGGGTTGGTTTGGGGTTTTTGGGTTGTTGGTTTTTTTTTTGAGTGACATGCTGGCTATAAGTCGTCCTGTAAACCAGAAGAAGGTGAAGTTTAACAGGTACACACAAAGTCCAAAAGGAAACCTCATTTCATCATGTCAATCCTCCTTAAAATACCTTCCACCTTGACACGTGTGCAGGTACATGTTTAACGACGACAGCCTTCCCGACTGGTTTGCCAAAGACGAGTCTCGACACTGCAAGAAGCAGCTTCCCGTAACCAAGGTAACTAATCCTTCCTCCCATCTCTTATGACACCTGACACTTTGGAGACATGGCACCGGCCAGTGCAGGCCCACCTCTTTGCAACGGCACAGGTCCACGTATTTTGGCAGCGGTACACTTGCCTGTGTATTTGCTCGCAAGAAGTTTTTTTATTGTGTGCCCCAAGCCTCTTAAAAGGTTTTGTGTTGACAGTACAGTCACTTGTGACTCTTTTTTGAGTGTATGTAAATAATAATAATAAATTGTTTTTATATGGCGCAGAAAATCTGCCCAAGAGAGCACTCAGTGCGTGCTACACACACACACACACACACACACACACACACACACACACGGCGGATGTGGAATACAGGGGAGGATACGGTAAAAATTTTAGTGGAAAGCTATGTAGTAAAGTTATTTGCTAATTGTGCCAGCGCTTGGTAATATGGTTGGAGCTGTATAACCTGGTGGGTTTTCACACTTAGTATAGTGCATACGGATTAATGGTTAAAAACGAAAAAGGAAAATAAAATTGTTATCAAGTGGCGTGTACCTGTTGTGTTTACACAGATGTTTGAAAGCGTGTTACCCTAATGTTGCTTATTTATCATAGGAAGAGGTCCAAGAATATATGCTGAAAGCCCGAGCAGTGGATGCACGTCCCATCAAAAAAATAGCTGAGGCCAAAGCCAGAAAAAAGAAAAAGGTAAGTTCCCCCCCCCCCCCTCTCTCTCTCTCTGTCTCTCTCTCTCTCTCTTCCTTCCTCCCTCCCTCCCTCTCTCTCTCTCCCTCTCTCTCTCTCTCTTTTTCTCCTCTCTTTGCATGTCCATGTGATTCAGCCATTTATATATGTTGAGAATCTGTGCGTGAAGTGAAGTTTTTGAAGAAAGGACCATTGGCACTGCAAAAATGAAATCTTTAGTCATCCTTTAAAGACTATTCCCTCCGCCCCCACCCCCGCCCCCATGCACCCTTTGTAAGCATTCATGTTTTAAGGCCAATTCCATCTTTGCAAGGCTAACTTGTGTTTTCGAACAGTTTTGTTTGTGAATTGCACCTGTATGCTTGGAATACCCTATCTTGGTGATGCGTACAGCTCTTAATGCGATACAATGTTGATTAGACTTCACACGAGCAGTCAAACGTTCAATGTCTACCACTGTTGTTACACTACTGGAGCGCGCAGTGTGGTCGCCGCTTCACTGAGTACGCTTCTGTTGGCTCAGTGACAGCATTACAGACGCTGTCACTGTTCAGGTGTCAAAGTTGTTTGATGATAGATACCATGAAAACAGAATGATCCGAGGGCATAAATATGGGAGCATTAGCCCCTTTAAACTGTACCCATTTTGTTTGAGTAAGAACAAAACCTGTCTTCGTTCCCCACTCTTCGTGTGTACTGCCTTACTCCCCGTCTCACCGCCCTCTATTCTGTAAGAGTCGTTAATGTTCTTTTAACTGTGTTACGCTGTTACCCGTCCGTAAATAAAATGATGTCCTCTACCCGCATCTTCCGTGTATAGCTGTCTCCACCCCGACCCCCACCCCCAACCCCCTATTACCCCACACCAACCCCCACACCCCATCACCACCTCCCATTCTTCCTCATTTTGCCGGTAAGCGTCGTTCGTGATAAACTGTGCCCAGTTCTTGCCCTTTCTCAAATTTAGATAAGGGGAGCCGGGGTGGTCGAATGGTAGAGCGTTGGACTTCTAATGCTCGGGTCGTGCGTTCGTATCCCCGCGGCTGGGGCCAAATATTCGTGCTGGCTTTTTCATCGTTGCCCCGTCTTTGATATCACCCTATGTGGTGGAAAAGGACGTTAAACCCCCAAACACACACATTTAGATAAAAATTTATGTTATCCGTCCTTTATCCCCGCCCTTCGTGTCTACTGCCTTACACCCCCTCCCTCCCATCCCCACTTGTCACTCTTAGTCTGGTAGCAGCGCGTCTGCCAGTAGCGTCCAACCAAGCATTTAAAGTGCCCTGACCACTCCCGTTTATCAGCGCTCGCCGCGTTTACTCAGATGCTCCCCTCCACTTTCGTGCGCATGCGAGAGGATTATATTAATCAGTCTGCCGGCCAACCATTAGGTTGAGTGTGGTGGTGGACGGATGGGATATATGTATCAGTAATGCTGACTCTCTGTGTGCCACCGCATCTGGCGATTCCGTTGGCTGTGGCGGTCGGTCGGTCGGTCGGTCTGTCGTTCGGTGTCCATTGTGCGACAGACTCGTGACAAAACAATCGATAGGAACCACAGTGGCCGGTTCCTGCCGCGAGGGGTCTCTCGAAACGTGGGCGCGCAACAGCAGCGCTAAATTACCCATACCCAGACAGCATTTTTCTCCCTCCTTTTCTGCGTTTTTTTTTTAGTGGAATATAAGAGCGCTAAAGTCCTGTCTTTTTCCCTCTGTCTCGCTCGCTTGCTGCCTTGCTCGCTGCCGGATAGAAAGCACGGTTATTACAAATAAGTGGGGAGAAAGTCGTCGGGGTGTGTGTGTGTGTGTGTATGTGTGTGTGTGTGTGTGTGCGTGTGTGTGTGTGTGTGTGTGTGTGTGTGTGTGTGTGTGTGTGAGAGAGAGAGAGAGAGAGAGAGAGAAAGAAACAGACTGACTGCCGGCATGCCTGTACTGCCCTGTCTTTACATGCAGCCTCTCACGGTGTGTGTGTTTGTGTCAGTGTGTGTGTGTGTGTGTGTGTATGCGCGCGCGCGCGCAAGCTTCTGTCGCTGAAAAGCGGAGATGTTTGGTATTGATGATGGGTGCCAATTTGCATATTGTTTTTGTCGATGTCGGAGACAGTCTGCATCAACAGACTCGCTGCCGCCATCCCTGCGTCCGTGACCCTGCTCCCCCCCCCCAACCCCCAGGCCCCTTGCCCCTCTTCCCTCCTCCGTCGCCGGAGGGAGCGACCATAGGCCAGCGTGCTTTTGAGGAAACAACAGAGATCGATGTAACCCAGCGTTAATTTTCTCTCCTATAGATCGTCTTGTCCTCTTTCGGTTTGTAAAGCCCGTGAGTTGTCCAAGGCTTTGTAGGACTAGGGACTAGGAACGCGTGCGTGTATGGGGGGGGGGGGGGGGGGGGCAGCCAATCTTACATCCACAGACCTACATGTCATACACATGTTAATCTGCTACATCTGACACCCGCCATCACAACACGACATTGATCTGTGATGAGCCTTGAAGACATATCCTACCCCCGTCCATCTCCCACTCACGTATGTGAACTCTCCGATTCCCACCCCCTCCCCCTTCTTCTTCGCTCCTCTACTTTCCCTGTCTGTTGAAAACACTCCCACTCAGTTCGATAATGATTGGAAAAGGCGGATGTTCCTTGCGGCTGTCACCGTGAATGGTGGAGCAGAAGAGGCTTGACTGAAAATAAAACGCGCGGTCTCTCTCTCTCTCTCTCACACACACACACACACACACTCACACGGTTACTGATTCTATTAGTATCATACCCGTTGGTTACGTTTGACCCTAGAACCAGTAGAGGCCTATTAATGCATCTCTGAACACTGGCTGCTTGATTGGGGCGACTGAGAACTTTCCTTCTCGACACCCTTCATCTGCAGAGACGTCAGTGCCCCCAGGTACAAGATTCATTAGCGTTGTTTTGTCCTTCCCCTCTCTCTCTCTCTCTCTCTCTCTCACGCACACGCCCCCCCCCCCCCCCCCACCACCACCGGCGGCCCACATCAGGTCTGAACTTCAGTTTGAGCTTGACGTGTGGTCAGCAGAACAAGTGTTCGCTGTTGTTTGCTTTCTTCCTTCCTTCCTTCCTTCCTTCCTGTCTTTTGCTTACAGCTTGTATACACGTGTACAATCTCTTCACGCTGTGTGACGTCTGCCCGTGTGACGTCTGCCCGTGTGACGTCTGCCCGTGTGACGTCTGCCCGTGTGACGCAAGAGTGGTGGCCACTGTCACCCAACGTGCACGTAGACAACGTGAAACGGTATACAGATATATAGCTCACGGGGGGGTGAAACAAAAGGAACGGGTGTTTTTCCGGTGCTATCCGCTCCGAATCATGATTAAACCGTCAATCAGCGGGTTCCCACGCCATAGCACCGCGGTGTGTGTGTGTGTGTGTGTTCGTGTGTGTGTGTGTTTGTGTGTGTGTGTGTGTGTGTTCGTGTGTGTGTGTGTGTGTGTGTGTGTGCGTGTTCGTGTGTGTTCGTGTGTGTGTGTGTGTGTTCGTGTGTGTGTGTGTGTGTGTTCGTGTGTGTGTGTGTGTGTGTTCGTGTGTGTGTGTGTGTTCGTGTGTGTGTGCGTGTGTGTGTGTGTGTGTGTTCGTGTGTGTGTGTGTGTGTGTTCGTGTGTGTGTGTGTGTGTGTGTGTGTGTGTTCGTGTGTGTGTGTGTTTGTGTGTGTGTGTGTGTTCCCGGAGCGGTACTAGCATTATTATACATTCATCAGCACGGAGACTGAATGGCCGCATGTTCCTGCGGTGCGTCACATTGCATACCTCGCCAGATAAAAAGTACGTCTCCCCTTGCTGTAGTTTGTTTTCCGTCTGCGGTAACCCGCTGTAACCGTCCGCGAGAATGGAGAATGTGACTGATTAGCCGTGGAGAAGTCAGCATGGCTTTCCAGACATGTTAATATCACCGACCCACTTTAAGCGCGTGACACACGGGAGACATTTTTGTGCGAACAAAGAAAACAGCTCAAAACACGCTTCGGCAAAAACAATTAGGGCAAAGCCATATTGTAGCCGCATCTCACACGAGACACGCGGGGGAGAAAAACACCACCACCATGTTCGCTGTTTGTTCGGACTGAAAACACATCAGTATGACATCAGCCGTACCGGAACAGAAACTGACTTTTTAAAGCTGAAGTGTCGAGATTGGACCGCACATTTTGTGAGTCGGTGACGTTGCCGCCCATGTCAGCTGACCGGCCGCGGGCCAGTTGCCATTGGCAACCGTGGTCTTTTCAGTGTTGCAATTTGTTCCAGATGTACAAGCCTGTTTCTAAATTTGTCTGTGCCTACAAATAAATTTCGTTGACTGTCTGTATGGTACATCTGGTGCATGCGTGTTCACGACAATTGATCAGTGTCCGTGTTTACATGGTCAGTCTACGATTGGTCAGTTATCAGTGGTTTCTTTCTTTTTTCTTTTTTAATGGTACAAATTCCAAAGGAGAGTTGAAGCAGTTTCCTACAGTGCATTCGAGTCACTGACACAGACACTGAATGAAAAGCTGCTATTTTTTTTCTTTTCTTTTTTTCTTCTTTTCTTTTTTTCTTCTTTTCTTTTTTTCTTTTCTTATTCTCTCTCTCTCTCTCTCTCTCTCTCTCTCTCTCTCTCTAGATTTTGCGTCCACTTTGTGGGACGAGTGCAGCGAAAATCAGTTCAAAAACGTAAACTCCGTTCACCGGCGCGCTGTCAAACTCTTACACTCGGGTAATTCTAGTACCGACCAAAAGTTTAAAATCCTCAAACTTCTACCTCTAAAACAGCATCTGGAGTTTAACAAATGCTTACTGATGCACAAAATTGTTTACTACAAAGCCCCAACATATCTTCATCAACTATTTAATTTCGAACATGATAAACAGCACAACACAAGGAACAGTCTGCTCCCAGTGCCTCGTCCAAGGGTTGATATATATAAAAGTAGCCTGTCTTTCTCAGGGGCATCCATATGGAACTCTTTACCACTGAGTATCCAAAACATTTCCAAATTCATAAACTTCAAACAAATTCTACACGATACGCTTATCTGACCATTTACATAGAAATGTGTTGCATGTTTTGAAATATTTGAGACGACTGTAAAGTTCTTATTTGGCACACAGCCAGTATCATCAGCACATGCCACGTATGTTTTGATTTGTTTATCGTGTGTATTTTTCTTTCCTGTATTTCCCTTAGATAGTTTATACATGTACCTTTTTTATTGTTTGTTTGTTTGTTTTGATTTTTTTTCTCAATACCCTTTAATGTAGAATAGCAGGACAGCATGTAAGATAGGCAGCAATGCCTAAATGCTCTATCCTGAATAAAAACGTATCATCTCTCTCTGATAATGGTGGCTGTACGCAACCATGGCAACCGGTGCGAGACAACAGTCGTGTTGATTCCATATTCACTTGGCTAATGGCTGGCGTGTATTTTGGCCCCCCCCCCCCCCCCCCCCGAGTTGCATGCGTGTTGATAGTCAGCCCGCTGGAGGCTGAGGTGGAATATGGTAGGGGCTATTCCCAGCCCATTAGACGTGGTATTCTAGCGGCCAAGTGGTTTAGCCAGACGATGGCAACGCCATGGGCAGGCAAGCGGTGGCCCTCTGGAATGGAGTTATCTACCATACGCGCTCTCTAATCGGATTGCCGGGAAGAGCCATAGGGGGGGTCGGGGTGTGGTGGATTAGTGCGATAGTTTACGGGAAGGGGGTGTTGAAGAGATTAAGGATAGCACATGAGAGGCGGTGCTGCTTGAGCGACTGTTTGACAGAGATACAGAATCTGTGGTCGTAATTAAGCATGGAGGGACTGACTGAGTTGCTTCCGGCACAACATCAGTTGCGTACACGTGACTGATATGTACTGACTTTTTGTCGGCCGCGTTTTCGCGGTTGGTTATTGAGATAGACTCCACACTCGGCGGCCGGATTACTACTAGTAAGGCGGGGAAAAAAGTACATTGCGCCTCAGAGGGCTTTCGGGAAATCGACAGATAGGCGTAGTACTGAGTGTGTATTTCGGCAAAGATTATTGAACTGTTCATAGGCCGGCCGCACAGACGGGCGTTCAAGTTTCTCACTGAAAAGCTGGCGTGTCAGTGGGTGGACACGGAGCACGTACAGCTGACTCAGTTGAACTGATACAATGTGCTCCACACGGAAGACTTTCGCCCTCGCCTGTAGTATAATACTATAGCCGCACCCTTTAGCGAGAAGCATCCCGGCCGAATTTCTCTCCAGAAAAAAAAAAGGACTGAGAAAAACTGAGTTGACTTGGGGGGTGGGGGGGATAACATTACATTGTTTACCTTCCCACAATCCTTTACCAAATCATTATCCCTACATGTCAACTGAAAAATGAAATGCAATTTATAATGATATATGTATGTGTGAGACTTATCGGGCGCTTACTGAACAGGGGAGCCGGGGTGGCCGAATGGTAGCGGAGCGTTGGACTTCTAATGCTCGGGTCGTGAGTTCGTGTCCCGGCTGGGGCCAAATATTTGTGCTGGCTTTTTCATCGTTGCCCCGCCGTCCGACTTTGATATCACCCCTCCGTGGTGGAAAAGGACGTTAAACCCCCAAACACCCACTCACCCCCACCCGCTTACTGGACATGTGACACAGGCTGTAACTGAGCGCCGTACTGAAATGACAAAAACAAAACAAAACAAAAATCAGAGGAGGCACATGAACATGCACAGTCCGACCAACAACACACAGACAGCGTAGAAAGTGAGACTTTTTTTCTTTCTTTTTTTTCTTTTCTTTTTTTTTTTTCTTTTTGGCCATGCCGGCGGCTTGTCCGCAATCCTGACGGTCAGTCCCAGTGGAGGGCGGGAAAGTAAGCGTCACTGTCTAGACGTAACAGGAGGGGCCGAGTCCCCCGGTCTATGTCTAGGTCAGTCGATGCACGCACCCAGCATCGCGTGGGTCATTGTCTATCTTTGTCTTTGTTGCCATTGGGCTGTCTTCAGGCAGAGGAGGGCCTGACCTATACACGTGTTCGATACTCAGTCAGTGTGACGTGCACGTTATTCAGTAAAGGTGAAGACTTGAAAACTTTTTGTAATTCCATTTCAGTCTGGGAAATGTCTTCGGTCCAGACTCTCACAAACATAAGCATACTTGAAATAATTTTTAAGTTAACTAAGCATACATCTTGTCACGAGGGGGAGGGAGGGAGGGGGGGGGGTCATTTGCGATACTGCGGATACTGAAAACTGATATCCGAACTGAAACACAATAACAATATCAAATCAGTCGATCAGTTAGTAATCTCATACAGTCATTCACAACACGCCACAGCACTAAAGGTGCATAAAAAAGCTGGTGGTGGTGGTGGCATGGTGGTATTTTATGTTGATTTTGTATCGGAGACCACAATGCTCGGGTCGTGAGTTCGAATCCCGACTGAGGCCAAATATTTT
>JACVVK020000153.1:1122500-1217500 GCA_018292915.2 Batillaria attramentaria
AAATATGTTCTTTTAAAAGTGGGATATTGCCCCTGTGTTACTGTAGCAGGGCGCTGCCTAGACCTGCACCCTAGCCTAGGCACCAGTCCTTTTTTCTCCTCAGCAATTATTCCCCAGCCTGCATAGACAGTGATAAGACCTTTCCGACATACCACCTTGACTCACTGACATCCGTCTTGTGTGCAGGATATACAAGAAAGCTGGACTCCTCAGCAAGAAGAAACAGGAAGTGACGTACGTGGTCGCCAAGAAGGGAATGGGCAAGCGTGTTAGACGTCCGCACGGGGTCAGCGGCCACTTCAAGGTCGTTGATCCACGAATGAAGAAGGACATGCGATCTAACAAAGCAGCGAAAGGGAACAAGACCAAGGGAAAGACTAGTAATAAGAAGCAGAGAAAGAAGGGAAAAGGAGGATAGGTCTGAAAGTAGATTGGAGGGGGGGGGGGGGGGGTCTTCAGGGATGTGGTGAAGTTAGTTACTGTGTTCTGACAAACGATGACGGTTGGATGTTTATTGAATTGATGGACTTGCAATTGAAAAAACAACAAACAAAACTGTTGTTCAGCGATGTCGTTCATAAATTTCATTCCAAACTGATGTACCCGTATAGATCTTGTGCGATGTACATCAAAGTGCATGTGAACCTTGAAGTGGCAAGCATGAATAAATCATTGTCTTGACCTTGCTTTGCTGTTACTCCATCCATCGTACAGAAGTTGTAAATGTATCTAAGTATCACATACAGTACTATCTGAACTGCAAACCTGGTCATCACTTTGTCTTCTGGAGTTTTACGTGGCACATCAGCTCAGAAGTGGAGAAGAGGGAAACTAGAACATTAAAACCTCTCTGACTAATATGTGACCTTGACCTTTTCCAGAGGTCACTCATAAAGGCAATATTAATGCACAAGAGGCAAATGTTCTTCAAAAATGGTTTCAGAGACTAGGCCATTCACTGTGACCTTGAACTCTAGCCAAGGTCACTCAAAACTGCACACACACGGCATTTTATACCAACTGTAAGATTGATGTGCCAAGTTTGGGTTGCCTGGAGTTTCATGTTTGTGGCTGCCGAGAATTTTCATACAATTTTTATTTGTGATGTTCACCTTTAGGAGAGGTCATTCCAATGGTAGGGGAGCCGGGGTGGCCGAATGGTAGAGCATTGGACTTCAAATGCTGGGTTGTGAGTTCGTATCCCGGCAGGGGCCAAATATTTGTGCTGGCATTTTCATCGTTGTCCGTCTTTGAAATCGCCCGTATGTGGTGGAAAATGATGTTTAACCCCCCAAACACCCACCCATTCAAATGATATACTTGAAAAGCCTTGTGACCAGCTATCATTGTGCCTGTTTTATGCTTCTGCTTGTTTAGTTTCCTGAGATTAAAAAAGAACAAAAGGTTGGGGGGGGGGGGGGGGGGGCACCACAGTCTGATGATAATTGCAAGACCTTACTCCTGGCTCTTTTCTCCATTCAGCGGTTTACGGCATCAGAATGGTGCTGTTTCAGTGTTCTCGAGTGAATCATACAGTTTCTGTGGAAATTTTCAGAATGTTGTGTCTGAAGGATCAACTAATACGCTAATGCAGTCACATGAAAACCAGAACAGCAGAAACCTTAAGACCAATGTTTCATTAACCTTTAGAAGAGGTCACTCAAAAATGCCGTATGGACCATCTCTGTGCCAAGTTCAGTGTTGGTTACCTTTTTCTTGCAGCCAGAAAGTCATTCTCTGCACAAAAAAACAAAAAAAAAACACTAACCAAACCTGAGGATTCTCTTGTTTTCTATGGCCTATCCCTTGAGTTTGCTTTGGAAGAAATTACCCCACAGGAAGCCTCTTACTTTTAAACCAGACCTTTAACAAGTCCAGACAAAGTCATGCAAATTGGCGCAGTTCAAAAATGGAACAAGGTCCTTCCTTTCTTTCTAATTCTTATGATATTCTACATGCATGCAACTTTTCATTTGTTTGAATGTTGGGAAGTCCGAATTACATACACATGTGCATGCCTATACACTTGGTGCAGCACTGACCTCTTTCCGAGACAATCACCCTTTGACACACACCAAGCGGGAAGAAGTGAACATTCTTCAAATCACCACTTTTATTCACAAAGCAAATGAAAGTTGTCAATCATGTAATTAAAAAAGAAAAGGCCAGCCTACTGTTACCAGTACATAAATACGCTTGAGATATCTGCCCTGACCCTAATACCAGTACGGACCGCAGGTACTTGCACATACATGAAATTAAATTCTACAAGACCATTCACACTAAGACAGTTCTCTCCTTTGTAACCCTACTGAGAAATTCAGGACACCGGAACAGGTATTGTAAATTTTCTTCGCTTCGGTGTCAAGGGCAAAAAATGAGGTCATTTTCATGGGTCATTGTGAAATTGATCAACACAAGGGTTTTAAGCCTGAAATGAGGTTGTGTCCAATGTTTGTACGATGTTCTCTCATGTAGTTGGCATCCCATTTTCAGACACGTAATTCTGAATTTAGTGAATAGACTGATCACATTGCCTCACAAAAGCGATCAAGTGAACTGTCTTATTATGGATGGTCTTTGACTTTCCCATGAAAGAGCATGCAAGATGAGAAAAACAGTCTTGAGCATGAATCATTCTTGTTCATCAAGTGTGCAGCCAAGTAACAGTCACCTTTCATGCTGGTGAAATGAGACAGCGGTTTACAAAATGCAACAATGTAAAGTGCTACATGGTGGGATTGTGTTTTCTTTTTTCCTTTCCACAAGCAAGCCATGTTTTCAAGGCTCTGGAAGTCTTTCCCTGTTGGCAGTTGTTCTAACAAATTGAGCGCAACAGCTGAAGTGTTCATGCTGGCTGCAGCTGTTCACAGTCACAAGATCAAATACAACTAGTGTATCTCATGCAAGACGGCAGTAACACTAAGCAGAACCGGGTATTCTGGCCACACAACAGTACGAGTACAATTCTGAGACTAATGACAGTACATGGGAGATTTGATTAGGAAATGGGGTTAAATCATCTCTCGTCTATGATGGGTACACTGGCTGCTCATGCCCCTAGCGTCTGTACTTTTTTGGTGGGAAGCAAGGGGGGATCTATCTGGCAAGTCTGGATACAGACGACTATCCTGTCCACGTTCCAGGTACTGGGCATGCCAAAAACAGCAGACAAAAAGCACAGATGCACTTGAAATATACTTTTATTTAGTTAAAAGCATGACATGAGTTTATAAAGTTACATAATCCTAGAGCAAGTCTAGCCCCACTAAGAAACGGCTACGGTGACAGCTGATACATCCATGTGTGATCACAACACAAAGACCAGCAAGGCTTGCAGCAACACTGCCAAGTGACGGGGGTGCAGCACAAGAACGGCGAAAGGTCAGACAGAACGAGTCAGCATAGAGACTGAAGAGCACAAACAGGTAAAAAAAAAAAAAAAAAAAAAACCAACTCAAAAATGCACACACAAAAAACAAACACAACGGCGGGTCAATGGAGCAACCACAACTGTGTGTGTTGTAAACTTGTACGTATAATCAATTGTGGTCAGGAAGCAACCACCATCAACTGCAATTGCTTCAAAGTTGTTCAGTGTTTATAAAGGGAAAGAAGAACATCCTGAGGCAAAAAGTCAACTGGAAAAAAATTCTACTTTTCTCAAAAAGTCAGCCAACCTACACAAAATGAAAAAAAGGGAGGAAAAAAAAAAACTGAAGGAGGGCTACAGGTCATAATTATACAAGATTCAATGTTTAACTTGTACATACAAATCTTGTGACAAAGTGTTCACGCAGAATCACTAAACAGCAAAACATACAAAGTAACATCTGTCCCATGTGAACACACATAACTGCTTCTCTCCATCACTTTCACAGATAGGCTCCTCAGCACATCCCACTACTCACAGCGGCCCTGGACTATTTATCAATGAAAACTGGATGTTTTAAATTAACCTCCTTCACTGAACTGCAGCTCTATGTGAAAGACTCGTTGCTTGGTCCACTGTGGGTCTTGGCTGGTGGGCTAACTCACTGACATTGATTTTTCACCTCAGTACTGTCCATCTGTCACATTGTCTTTTACAGCAATTATGACAAAGAAAACACGAGTGACTGTTGAAACACATACGTGGGTCTCGAATGTTGAAACTGTCACAGGCATTGGTTATGACGGCAAATAAATCAGGCAAAAGGGACGCACTGTCGAGAAAAAAGAGGGAGAAGAGAAGGCAGGTGCACATTTTTTTTTCTCTCGCAAGATTATGGAAGTGGTTCAAGCAGATGGTTGATATTCTGTGAAGGATGCAAGATTGAACGGACCTGGACAGGACACTTGCTGATGACATGTGAAAGAAGGCTTTGCAAGGATAAAACTTCAACATAACAAAAATGGGTATGAATACCAACCTTGTCAAACAGACATGACCTGTTTATGTCAAAAAGTTTGGCAGGGAGGGAAGAAAAACTGAAATGGTGACGGACACGCAACATCATGACCAATGCCCAGTGGACATGCAACAGCGGCCTGCACCACTCAGATCAGGGCCATGTCATCAACACAGCGCAGTTGGTAAGAAATTACAAAGCTTTTTTTTAATTTGGAAGTACTAATCAAATATCCGTCCTTAGGATGCCATCTTCCGTCTCTAAAGTCCCTGAACTTGCTGACACTTGCTGCTCATCACCGCCTGCAACACACAAGACACAATCATTTGGTTTTATCAGGGGCAAAGAAAACAGTAATGCAATGTAAGCTGAGCATTACATGACACAGACAGGTTCCAACCACAGCCAACACAATCTCACAATTTCCCTAACCTGGAATTGGAAAATGCGATAATAGCACTTGACCATGGACACCACGTTATAAAGGTTTGAAAACGAGTAATGAAGTTGAATTATTTCTCTACCAGGTCAAGAAGCAATAGCCAACACGTCAATCAGCAAATGTGAAATGGTCCTCACTCTTTTAAGCTCACTATCCACCATGATTTTTTGTTCAAAACTGCAAGCTTTTATTTATGTTATCTATTTTGCAATAACGGAAAATGTCACACCACTACGGCAAGACCACCACCAAAGTATTAATAAAATAAAAATGTTATGATTACTTTTGATTTTTAGGCACACAACAAATTAGGATTGACCAGCCAAAGATATGGGATAATGAGCTGTGCCCCCCCCCCCCCCCCCCCAATCATCCAGAAATAACACTGTCTAAAAATAAAATGTTCCATAACAACAGGGCGTAGGCCTATGCCACAGCACAAAATGCACGTTGATACCACACTACATAAATGCCAGGAAAGGCTGTACACACTCACCTTCTCCCTGCATGTCAGATGTCCACAGTGTCAAGTTATCTCGCAGCAACTGCATTATCAATGTGGAATCTTTGTAACTCTCCTCACTCAGCGTGTCCAGCTCAGCAATTGCATCGTCGAATGCTGCCTTCGCCAAACGGCAGGCTCGGTCAGGAGAATTCAAAATCTCATAGTAGAATACTGAGAAGTTGAGCGCCAGGCCAAGCCGAATGGGATGTGTCGGTGGCAATTCTGTCATGGAGATATCACTGGCAGCTTTGTAGGCGACTAAACTATTTTCAGCAGCTTCTTTTCTGTCGTTTGCCTGTTGCAAATTCTGCAAGGTACTATGGTATCGCCCTTCCTGAAAGACCAAGGATCTTTTGTGAAAAATACAAATCTCATTAATAAATGCTCATGAAACAGCACTGAAAGTCAAGTCAATGGAGTAAACTCTGAGCTCTTACTACTGCAGAGCACAAATGGCTTTACTCTACATGTGGGGAAAAAGATTGAAGAAACACTGACATTAAATGATTGCACCCACTCTCAGAGGTGTGCGTTTCATAATCAATCTTCTATTCTCTGAATACTCTTCACGTGGTACATGCAAGGGAGGCAAGTACTTGACAATGTCCAAGATAAGCATCACTGATATCTCACTGAAACTAGCCATTACTGCAACTAGTGCACGTCCAGATCTCATTTCACTGGACTTTTTTTTCTCTCTGTGCAAACACCAGACATACTGCTGCATAACTGCTAATCAGCACCTTTACAAGTCATCAAATGATCTGGTGGGAAAAGTAAATGCCGCTTTCTAGCACCGATTTACTAAGACACAAAAACAGTCAAGTGTAGGCATATATGCAGGCACAAGCAAGTATCTAAGTAAAATAAGCATGCAAAACTCACATTTTGTAGTAAAAGACCTTGGACTCTCCTTGGCGTAGCACAGGGGATCAAGTGCTTGTCAATGATATCCATAGTACATCACTGCAAATATCCTCAACTCTTTCTCAATCTGAAAAAGGAAAAATTTGATCACAGTTAATGGCATGTCCTGCACAGTCCTGGCCAATATTTCATCAAACAAGTCACCCCACAACCGCCAACTGAATAGCTCTGAACCATCAGGAGACCCCCTCCAGACATGCGGCTATTGAGCTCGCGGATACAGCCTTACAGGTCTCCCTTGGGCACCAAGAAAGACTGGACTGATTCCTATGCTGTCAGTGTCACTGCAGCAAGCACCCTCCAGTTCCCAGGAACAAAGCATAACACAATTACAGTTTAACTACTACTTCCTGCATCCCACCAAATAATCAGAATTGAAAGCTTAAGCTGGACTATGGGTACAAAAACGGTAGCACTACACATACCATCATCCTGTAGGTTTTGCTGATGGCAGCCTTGTCTTCACCAGACTTGCCCTCCTCCTTCTGCTCCAGACTGGAGATGATGCGCCAGGACGCACGGCGAGCACCAATGACATTTTTGTATGCCACAGACAGCAGATTGCGTTCTTCAACAGTGAGCTCGCAGTCTAGAGCGGCCACCTTCTTCATGGAATCCACCATCTCTGCAAAAAACAAAAAAAACAAAAAAACTGTTATGCATACTTTTATCTCTCAGAATTTTCTGTCAGGTTTTGTGCATGCGTGTGTGTCACCTACCCCTGAAAACGTGACCAAATGAAAGCATGTCAAATGGCAGATCAGCTGCGCAACCATTCTTCGAGGTTAACTTTCCCCTTTCCTGACACCTTAATCAGACCTCTGACATTATTGACATCCCCACTGTTGTTTGAATTAAAATTTATGACTTTCAAGCCAAATTTTAAACAATGCCTTGAGCATAAGTACTTGTCAATAAGATTATCAATCGAACACAGATATGATACTAGGATGAACTACAATAACAGGGTAAACAGGTTTTAAGAGCTTTTCTCAGAAGCGCCGCTTCAATGTGTGATTACTGGTGTGAATAGGTCCTGCATGTCAGTGTGACTTGCACTGAACAAGTGTCCAAATTCTGTTCAGCATCATGCGTGTACAGAACTTTAAACTTTAAGAATGGATACCCTCAGGTTTTTGTGTGCAACAAAACAGACTGTATGTCACTGTCAGCTACAGAATGAAGCCATTGATGGGAGTATGTTTGGGTATGTGCAGCAAATCGTGCTATTTTATTATTAGGCACACATATAACATTCTTCATTACACAGCAAAATCAGTTACCAAGTGCAGTCAGAAGTAAGACTCACCAGATAACAATTCCCTTCAATAACGTTAGGTGGCAAGTGAAGATCAGTGTAACATCAAGCCTACAAGTACAACCTTCCCCCTTCTCTAATGGTACATGATGATTTACATGGCATCCTCCCCTCTTCCCCTTTTCTGAAGCACACCGTCTAACTTGAGTGACCTCACCAAAAAGGGCATGACTCATTAGTCATTTCCAATCCGTTACAACTTGGATTCAAAACTAATTTTTCAGTTCAATCCTGGAATGGGCCATTATGACAAAACTCACAAATGATATGTAAGCTTACTATAAACATAAATTTTGCCGCAAGCTGATCGATACACCTTACAAACTGCTCACGACAGTTCGTGTCGCGACATGACACAAAAAAAAACATCTTTGTGGACCAGGGGTCAGATACTGAAATGTTGACGGTTTTCGGTCAATGCTTGTGAATCGTTCGACGGTTTGTGACAGGACTGTCGAAGCAAAAAGATTTTTCTTCATGTGCAAGTTACGCATTTCTTACGAATCGTGAACCCGCAACGCTGTAGTTCGGGCGATTTGATTTCCAAGCTAACGAACAGTGCGAAAACGCCATGGTCTCTGTTCAAGGTCGCATACACTTCCTCTTTCTTCGTAATTTTAATTTGTTACAGACAAGGTGAGCAGATGGAGGCAGTCTTGCTCCGGCAGCAAGCAGCATTGATTACGCACATCTTTGACAAAAGAAATAACTTCCAAGAGCTGAGACCGGATCGGTGTCGGAGTCATTCTACAAATGCCAGACGGAGTGACTCACTGCAAACATGGCGACTTCTACAACCAATCCCCGGCAATAATGTACTCGCATATTAGATCTTTCCTTGCCGATGGAACTTAAAATGTATCTACACTACCTTAGAATTCACCTATTCAATACAAAATTTCGTGAAAATATCAACAACTGAGGCAAGAAGAGACCGGTAACTAACGAATGTGCCCTAACAACACCCCCTCTATGCGAAAACGTACACAGTTGGTAATATTGTACTAGCAACCATAAAGCTCATATGGCTAAGGGTGAAAATGAGAACTTACCGTCATATCGCTCAGCCTGTTCAGCTAGTTTAGCTTCATATACCCAATCCTCCCTGTCAGCCATTGTAGACTAGACAGATGGTTTTGCGAAGTAAGAGATTGAGAACGATTTAAAATCGGAATTTAGTTTGCCAAAACAAGATGGCCGCGCCCGCCAGTGACGAAAAGTAGTCCTACGCTGGTGCAGGTGAAAGTATTACTACGCTTCAACCGGTCCCCCGACAACGTGAACTGCACAGACTCTATTGCTTCACTCCTTTAGCGATGCAAAGGCTTTCTGTTGACCAGTGAGCGAAAAAGATGACTAAACGTTGTCTTCGGGGGTTTTTGCATGGATCGCGTACGTCTGTCTGTTTCTTCACATTTCCGACAAATAGCGTGGGCACTTTCGATCCCTGATTATCGATTCCTGTTACAAACAAAATGTAGTCCCCAAACGAAAACACGCTCACGCTGCTGATTCGTATAGGCCAAAGGTTCTTTACTTCAGGCTATCTTTATTTTTCTTCTGTGTAAGCAGAAGTCATATAAGAGCGAAAATAAAAGGGGGAAAAAAGATGGCTCATTTCCCCGTTGCTACCCCGGAAGTAACAGTCTGCTCTTGAACTTTCCCTGGTCGGTGAAAATCCGCAGTGGAAATTCCGGGAGAAAAAAAAGTTTGGTGCCTCTGCTTTGCATAGATTCTGAGAAAATGACGATGTTAAAGTTTTTGAGCACACATATACACACCGTCAGAAACGACGGAGGGTCAATACATATTCACTTTGTTATACAAGTGAGCAACAACAACAAAACTGAACTGACTGACCCAAAAAAAAAAAAAAAAAAAACCCGACTGACGATGACCAGCGGAGACCCACGCGCTTCTTTCGACATAATTATTCAAATGTGCCTCATGCAGATATCAAAAATCGATTGTTTATTCTCTGGTCATGGAAGCATCACTGACTGATTTGTGGGTACGGTCGCAGGAACACGACACGGTCCGTCGGTGTTGGGGAACTACTGATTCACCCAACATCGCCATGATTGCCGGTCTGATTTCCAAAGTTTTGGGGTTTCAAAGTTTTTGTTGTTGTTGTTGTTGTTTTGTTTATTTTTAGGAGGCTGTGGATTGTGGTGGGGTGGTGCCTGTTGCTGAATTGGTGGATACGTATTTTTAAAATAAAGCCGACATACGTTTGCAGTCCGGCCAGAGACTATCCACATATCTCTGTGTATGGTCTCTGGTCCGGCGTACGAGTTCCCGACTGCCACGCCCCCTCCCCCCGCCCCTCCCTCCCCGGCTCCCATCGCTCTGGCCAGACCGACCCGTCGGTATTGTGAGCCAAGCGTCATGTATTTTCCCTGCATTGAATTGATACCCGCCTTTGGCTGCTGGTCAGTCTTTTGCCACCCTTTGTGTTGGTTGGTCAGCTTCAGGGTCAATGGATGTTAGGACTTTCGGACTATATCGCCGGGCCTGGATTGAGGTCAAAGTCTCGGTGTACAACCTAATCTATGCGTGGTAGTGGAAGTAAACTCGGTCCTCTCGGTTTCGGTTACACATCATGTGACGTCTGTTCCCATCACGTGCAATGGGCGGGAACAAGCCGGTTTTCATTCATGCTAACTCGGCGTGCCCGGCCACCCAGGTTTCCGTGGCCTACTAGTGAATGAAGAGCTCGATCTGTATCGACGTCAGTCATGAGGATACTGAAGGAACTTGGCACACGCAGCGATACTTTTGTCTCTGCATGGCAACCATCGTGCAGTAGAATGTACTCGGTATGATATCGACGAATAGAGCCCTGCATATGGCTCACGGTTCCCGTCACCATGAGCTGTGCTTCAGTTGCAGCAAGTTGCATCACATGCCACTTGCTGGCCGCGCTAGCGCAGTGGCTGTGACATGACGAAACGGCATTCAGCCTTTATCGTATGGATCGGAAACAGAACACTAGATGCCTGTTCGCACATTGCCTCAGGCAGCTCGGCGTGTGTTGTACTGCGTAATTTATGAGATCAACCTCACTCAATCGGTCTTGGCGTCAAGTTGTCAGTTCAGTTGTAGTCGGTGTTGCACAGATCTCAGTTTTACGGTGCCCCCTTCAGTCCCCTCCCCTAAGGCTTTAATCACCCGGTCAATTGTGGTGGTGGACAGAGGACGTTAAGCTTCAAAACACCGGCCACTGACTCAGTGCACATGCACCCCACAGAGTCGGTTAACACTCAATTTGTAGCCCCAGATCCCAAACACCATGGTCATGTCAGCTTTGCATACTACTTGGAACACGAGTCGACACACGGATCTGACAGGGGCGTAGGAACCACGGGGGCCCTGGGGGCCCAGGCCCCCGTTCGACTTTTGGAAGGGGGGCCCGAATATCTTTGGGCCCCCCGGCCTTGCTTTTGATAAGAGGAGAGGGGGCTCCACCACAGGGGTCGCAGGACACAATCCTTGGCAGTCCACACACACACACACACACACACGCACACACACACACGCACACACACACACTCTTCACCCCGGCCGTATGGCTCACCCGAGTTAGTGGGCCCCCCTTCCTCTCAGCATCTTCCTACGCGCCTGAATTATTCAGTGTTGCCCCGACTGAACTGGACCAGAAGCCTTTTGTTCCGCGTACTTTGGAAAACGTCGGGGCACAAGGAATAGGGTCAAGTCTTGAAGCGGCCAGCCTCCACAGTCCACAGAGCCGCCGGCATCAAATGCGGACTGGGTGGGTCACTGAGTACACAGTGGCAGGTATGTGGTTCAAGTTGTTAGTCGGTAGGTTCCGGGAGGAGGTAACGGAGCCCGCTACCAAAGACCGTAGATAATATTAGCTACGGTCTTTGCCGCTACTGACTAGTTGGATTCTAGACATGCTGCTTATCGTACTTGTGTATGATTTGAGTCCGCGAATATTTTTCTGTGACCGTGACCTGTAAGTTTCCGCATGGCACGTGACTGACATGTTAGTTGCTAGGATACGGCGTCTTCAAGTTTTGGACTGAGAGTGAGACCATGACCAACCCGGCCCGGGCACTGGCCCGGAACTGCATCTAATGATATCAAAAGATCAGTCAACGCCGCCACCACACTTGTGTCATAAACTTGAAAATTCAGTCGAGTATTTTCATCAAGTTTTTGGTAATAATCGAGTCATTTAGATTTGGTATAAATCAGAACTCTATTTTTTTATCATATTTTTAAGCCGAGTGGCATCATACTAGTAGTCATGTCAAACTGAATGCACCGACAGAAATTACACACGCACACACACACACACACGTGTCAACCGTAAAGGCACACTGGTGTGAATCTGTATGTACTGACTAAACTGAGGTCCACTGAGACACAGGAGTGTCTACAGTACTGATTCCGCCGTCATGGACAGTGTGGCAAAAGCCTGATCATAAACAGGCGACTGCAGATCATCTTGACCTATAACATAAACAGCTTACACTTACAGCCGGCTTCGGTGCGCCGCTTAGGCCATGATTCCCGGAGCAACGGGATCAATAAGAAACAGCCAATATCCACAGCCGGGACTCCGACTGATAGCAAAGACTGATACATGTAACCGGCTTCTGTCTCTCCGTGTGTGTGTGTGTGCGCCGGAGAGAGAGAGAGACATTATGTATCCGGCTGGTCAGCTTCGAGCTGATTTTAGTATTTTTACTGATTTTGTTCATTGTACGGACTGCAACGGATTCCTGCATGATAAGCATGACCAAGAACGAATGTACACACACACACACACACACACACACACTGACACACACACACACACACATGGGTCTGATATAGTCTGTGCATATGCTGTCATAGTCGTGACATAGAGACTGAACTGACTTGAAGACTGAACACGTGATTGACACTGAAACCGGCTGAAACGATGCAGTCCTTTCACCGCAATCAGTCAGTGTGTGTGTGTGTGTGTGTGTGTGTGTTGTGTCAGTGTGTATATCAGTGTCATGCGCATGCCAGTGTGTGTATGTCAGTGTGTGTGTGTATCAGTGTTTGGCCGGGCCCTACCGGCCGTCTATGACTGTCATGAACTGACGTGTACTGTGTTGATTAGTGTAGCCTCACTGACTGACTCGGTTACTATTGAAAATATTCCGTCGATCGACTTTTTTTTTCTTTTTTTTTTTGCAGGCTCGGCTCAGTGGAACTGACAACATGCCGTGGTGCACCGGACTATGACTGGAGGCGATGTAATGGCCGGTCATACGCTCTCCCAACACGACTTCTGTGTCAGCGGTTTGCTCAGCACAAGACCGTGTCTATGCATGCGTAGTGGGCGCCCCGCGGATTTGCTCATGTGTCAGTGGAGCACCGCATCATACAACCTCTTCGTTGTAATAGTACAGCTACCGTTCAGTGCCCCTGTCGCTCGCCGCTTGACTTGACTGCCGACACTGTGCAACTTGACACGCCGAAGGCGACGAGGGAGCCAGTTCAAGTTATGTGTGGGGGCGTGTCTGTCCTTGTTTACTCAAGTACATTGAGCTACTCCGCCTATAGTGCTGCTGTAAAACGGCTGTGTCATTCAGTGTGTGTGTGTGTCAGTGTGTGTGTGATGGGGGGGGGGGGGGGGGGTAGTTACCCGGTAGCTGCATGTTGAACATCCGTATCCACCACTGTGACACAATACAAGCGTAGGCCGTGACAGCGTTTCGAACTGAAGAAAAGCCGAATCAGTGGCCAGCACATTTTGCCACTGAGCCCGTCAGTTGGACAAATAGCTCGTGACCCAAAACCGGTACTCGGTGATACGGTCAGATAGTTCAACGCCGCCCTACTGTGGCTCTGTAGCTCCCCAAACACAGACCGGGGAGGCGTCTTTTTGTAAGTAATGTGAGCGTCGCACTGGGTGGTTCTGATGTAACAATTATAATTATCAGAGACAGGTGTGTGCTCTCCGCAGTGTGTGTGTGTGTGTGTATGTCCATATCAAACTCGTAGTCTTCCCGCCAGATCGCGAATTTCAGTGAACTGAAACCCACACAGGCCTGCGTAACACAAGACCTGTCATTTGGCTGCTAAATCATACTAGCACCGCGTTCGGCGGTTTAGCCGTCTCAGTGGTGCACAACCGACCGACAAACGGCCGAGCTTGGTCAGTCACGGTCATTCCTTGACTGACAAGCAAGTCGATATCCTGAGAGACAGTTCTGACATGTCCTAGCCGGCAGATTCTATCCAGGCGCTAAATCCTCTTGACAAATCCCTACCATGACAACCCCGATTAGCCGTCGCTGGCCACTCAGGGCTTACGGCACGCGACTGACAGCGAAAGGCAAAGTCTTCGTACATGTCAAAGAAAAAGCCTGGAGAGACACTCGTTCTCAAGACACCTCACACGTGCCGATTCTCACTGCTACTGCACCTCTCGCCAATTGAGAGAAAGAGATATGATATTGCATGTTTGACTACCACTGCACGGGTAGGTCTCAGCTGAGAAGACGCAAGCGTGCTGTTGTGTGTGTGTGCGCTGATACTGTGTATGCGTGTGCGTTTCAGTCACCACATGTGTGTTTCACTCTCAGTCGCATATATATGTATGTGCGTGTCCTGTTGTGTTTCAGTAACTGCGTGTGTGTGTGTGTGTGTGTGTGTGCGTGTGTGTGTGAACACCTGTCTCTCCCTCCTCATGCACACAAAGTAAATCTGCAATAAATTATGTGGCAGTTTATTTTCTTCCATTTTGAAACAAATGACAGTCACATCGGCAGGCCACACATGAACCTTCCAAATTCAGCTCTTGATATTTAATATGGAAAACAACTCTCTCCTCCACTCTGGACAAAAAAATTCAATGAAATGCACAAAGAAAAAAAAATAGTGAAACAGATAACTGGAAACATAGCGCAAAGACATGCAATGCTTGCTTTATGGAACAAATCCACTTGACAACAATCAATTCACAGTGGTCAACCCTGGCATAATCCACAGCCCAGCGTAATCCATAGCCTGGCATAATCCACAGCCTGGCAATCATGAACCTGGCACAATCGAGAGCCTCACATAACGCAAGGCCATTCAGAACATCTCGGAAGATGGAAGAAGAAAGCAAAAAGAAAAAAGGAACAAATTAGAAACAAGATAACAGCAATGACTCAGTTTGACAGAATTTAATTCTTTGTGTGTGGGTGAGAAGTGTCAGTCTGCTATACACACAAAAAAATACATTTATAAATAAAACCTACACACATCTGTTTCACTCTGAAATGATTGATATTGGGGGAAAGAACCTGAAAGCTTATGCAGACAGGGCTTTTTCCAGAGGGATATTGGTACATGAAATCTTGGAGAGTGTGTGTGTGTGTGTGTGTGTGTGTGTGTGTGTGTGTGATTACCTGCATATGCAGGTTTAACCGTGAACTCTTTGGCAATTTCAATGCCAGTGGTGCACTGTCTGAAGTGATAACTGAAACACAAGGATATGAATCATCAAAGAATGTGAACACACCCTGAAAAGGGTGAAAAGGAAGTACGATCTGAACTTTGAACGTGTTGTGCTGTAATTTCACTAACATCCTTCTGCATCACTTTTGAAAACAAATGTGTTCCTACAGCCAAAGCAATTAAAAAGAATGTTGGCAGAAATACCAGCATTTTGATCCCGCATGCCAAAACTGAGCAATAATACGATCGCCCACTGGCGAGTGAAGTGAGGTGAATACGATTTACACATACAGTGTACAAAAAAAAAGAAAAGAAAAAAGGACAGACAGACATGATATAGAAGAGAGTACATGTAATTTGCTTTTCTAGGCAATGCAGTGAACCAATTTCAGACACTGGTTCATGACCTGATTGCTCCAATTCATGTGACATGCAGTACGTGGAAGTTAACAGAGGAAAGCCAACAGCAAATCCATTCTCTGTAACTATACTGAAGTCATTCGTCAGTTTACACACACACCTAACCTGAAGCAGAATGCCAGTAAGGCAAATGCTAAAACCTAAACTTACACCCCCCCCCCCCCCCCCCCCCCCGAACAACTACAATTAGACTTCATCTGCAACGGCATTGTTAACTTTTTGTTTGTTGTAGGTGAAGGTTGCGGAGCAACTGTCAGGGGCTGTTTGAAACATCACAATAGACAGGAAAAAGAAAATGTTCAACAAATCCAGCAGAAGCCACAGACATTTAAGTAACCTGCACCAGCAGTGGAAAGCAGAAATAAGAAAACAGGACACTAAACAAGATGGCAAGGAGCCCCTAAACCCATGCTAAAAAGCTGCACAGAAAGCACACAACACTGCAGCTGCACGTGGGTAAAAGAACAGATTTCCAGTAACCCTCCTCAAAACAAACTCGCTTTGTGCTAAAAAAGCTGCACGGACAGCACACAGCAATGCAGTTGCATGTATGTAAAAGAACATATCTTCAGTAACGCTCCGCAAACCACTTACTTTGTGCTAAAAGCTGCATGGAAAGCACACAGCACTGCAGCTGCATGGAAAAGGATAGATTTTCAGTAACCCTCCTCAAAACAAACTTGCTTTCTCACACAAAGGCAGCTTCATACACAGTATCTGAAAAAGGGATGTTGATTTTTATCTGTGAAACACAATCGAAAAAGAAAATGTACAAATATCCAGGAGATGCACGCCTGTGTGGACAGTAATACATGAAGTATTTAAATGTTCACAAAATGCTGTGATGGTGGCGTTTGCTAGCACTGTCAAATACACCTTCAAAGTATATGTTACCGCACTGTTTTCTTGAGTATGAACCTCGATCCTCGATTTCTGTTCTTGAATCACAGAAGAAAGCTTGACTAAAAGACATTTTCTGAGGCTTGTCAAAACCCCTTAAGTATCTGTCAGTGCTATCTGTTTGGTGGCAACCCTTAAAGTGTCTATCAATGCTATTCTAAACAAATTTCACTATTATACAGCACCTGTCATTATTTGCCACCGAATACTTGCTTTTGTAAAATCTTGTTTTATTTGTTGGAAATAAGGCTTTCCTTATTTTAGCATTGCAAACATAAGGAATTCCTTCCCCACAAAGGGAAGTGTCACCCATGCCAGTTAGAACATTCTTTACATGTCACGTTTCTGCACTTGTCTGAGTGAACATTCAGTTTAAGTGAATGTTCAAACTCCGGACTTCACACACTTTTCCAGAATTGTACACAATGTTGGCAAACACTCAACTCAGAGCAGAAATCAAGCGACATACTCAAGCCAACTTGCAAAGTTCACGTTACTTTATACAATGTTGGCTACTGATCCAAAAAGTGTAAAAACCCTCACAAGCGACAGTCGAGACGCAATGCGACTGTGAAATTATTCCATTAAACATGTATATACGTATTCTCAGGATGCCTCAAAAATAAATCTTCAAATGAGCAAGCATTTTGAATGTTGTCACAAACACTATTAGTGATTACAAACAAGGAAAGATGCTGGACATTTCAAGACCTTTAATAAATGTTACCGTTTCACTTCCAGACTTCCAGGGAGGAGTCAAATTTCCAGCAAAGTTTTGCACTTCAGTTCCCTATCATCTGACAAATGAGATACCGTGAACTGCAATTTCCATGTACTGCACGACAGGAAAAAGCTGACCGCAGTACTGAGGTAGAAAACAGTACTCCAGAGAAAAAAAAAAAAAAACCCAACAAAAACCTGAAGCTGAGGCCTTTGAACAACAGTTAACTGACAGAACAAATATTTGCATGCCATATCATAACTTCACACATGCTTTGTAAAATCCAGAAGGATCTACAAAGATATGAAATGCTGTTCCGCTGTAAGGTACTGCGTTTTCTTCATGGGCTTTGACCGCAGAACTTTTTGTTGTTGTTGTTGTTGTATGTGACATATACATCAAGTTGTGTATCAGGTTAAAATATATATTCTGTGTGTGCCACCTTAGTGTGATAATCATATACATTCACTTTCCTGCATTGTAAGCAGAACTCCCCTATGCCCCTTGGACAAATCAAGTTTACAGGGAGAGGAGGTGGGGGAAAAAACCCAACAACAAAACCATCACAAGAGAATGCTGGAGAACAGGCTACGAGAGTGAGGAACAGAGGGAAAAGCAGCAAAAAAAAAAAAAAAAAAAAAAATGACAATTACAATCTGCAGCTGAGACAACTAACACAAAGCCTTAATTGCCATGACTGGCACAAGCAGAGGACAGCATGTATTGTATGGCACGCGAGCACAGAAACATGTTAGCTCGTCTCCTGCTGGGCGGAAATGCAATGCCGTTGGAAAATCAACCCTGACAGTAATAACCAAGTGAGAACTGTGGGGTATGGAAAGCAGATAATGTATTTTAGTCTCCGTTTTCCATTGTCCAAATTCTTGAATTCACGCAGCAGGCTGAGAGAAAGCCAGAGGGTAACACCCCCCCCCCCCCCCCCCCCAAAAAAAAAAAAAACCAAACAAACCCAACCAACCAAAACAATCCTTCATAGGAGGAGAATTAAAGCTACAGTCAAACCTGTGTAAGGTGGTCACCCAAGGGACTGGACCAAACTGACCGCCTTAGACAGGTGGCCGGGTTGTCCAGGAAGGCATGTCAACAGCTAGCATGTCACCCAATGAATACTCTAGTGGTGCACGTGTTACGAGCTGACAACAGGGCTCGCCTAAAGCTCTCTATACACTTGAAAATACGTGTTTGGGGTCCTTTTTATTTTTTTTTTATTGCACACCGTTTGATTTCAAACAAACAGATCAGCAGGTGATCGACTGACGATGCAACAAAGCAACAACAAGCTTCCTGCTGACAGCGGATTCACGCACATTAACACGTCGTCTCAATCGGAAGCAATAGAAACGACAAACAGGGTGACAACACCTTTATGTATTCGTACACCTTGGAAGTTGATCGGTTTACAAACACAAAGCTGACTGCTTCCTACAGACCTCGTACTGATTGATAAGCAATCAAAAGGATGCCGCTAACAGCCACCCCCTCGCCCCCACAAATCCCCCGGCTATTCACTCGGAGGGGAAGGCGCGTGTCAGTGAACCACGGCGTAGCTAATCCTGGATTGTCAAGCAGTTAGGCAGTCTGTCGTATCAGTTGAGAACACAGCAGGGGCCCGAAGGCAGTCACTACACAACAAAGTGTCTTGTACAGTGTGAAAGGTCGTTTGGGACTGCCAAAATAGGTGGCACGACCGCGTTAGACAGTGACCTGGTTATACAGTGCATATATAGAGGGAAAACGCTCGGGGATCCTCTGGGGTGACCGAGTTAGACAGTGGCATGGCTTATACAGGTGACCGCCATGGCAGGTTCGACTGTATCAGCAAGTTTCAAATGTAACCTTTCCTCTGAACTAATGAATTGTGCATTTGTAGCAATACAAATCACAGGCGGACAGGCTGGTAAGAAGCAAGAAAGATGGAATAGGGCCTGGACAACAAAATCAAGGAAAAAGAAAATAAAACAATAGCGGGTATGGGGGTGGGGGGGGTGGGGGGGGGGAGTACAAGCTATGCATGGGGATCAAAGAGTGACACCACCATCTTCATATCATAATGGTTACATGTGGGTGAATCGAGTGTGCGGCTGAGGGGAGTGGGAGGGGGAGAGGTCTGGCGATGGGCCAGGTGACGCGCCCCGCTGTTGCTGCATGGCGTTGAAGCGACGTCGCAGCACTTCGCGCAGCTCCTGGCGCTGCCGCTGAAGTGTGCTCTGATTGGCACGGAAGAAACGGATGTCTTCTTCTGAGATGCCACTAGCTCCTTCTTCTTCCTCGTCTTCACACGACCATGCAGTCTGTGAATGTACAAGAAGATGTAATTTATTTCTTATGGTGTGGCATATTATGCCCTTTCTTTTCAAAGATGGATACTGTATGCCAGCTTCAATGGGATATTGCAAGAAAAAGCAAGACATTTAGGACACCGCGACAGGACACTGGTGGAAACAACTGCGTGTATAGTATATAAAAACAAAACCAGAATACAATCACACAATCTTTTTTTCTGCCTGCAACAAAGGGTTGCGTCATTATACAACAATACTACTATAATCTTGACAGCGGAAACAGTGCACTGACTGCACAACTTCTCCTAGGAAAGTGTTCAAAAGCATACCTCTAACATATCCTGAAGCGACGACATGGCCTGGACTTGTTTTGTATGACACGGACTCTCTCTTGAACAGTGATGGTTAGACATCTGCTGAGACAAACAGATCAAAGACCGTTAGCGATTCATTTATACCACATTGTTTTCTATGTTAACATTTCACATTAACGATGTCCACACCAGAGCATCGCAACTCAGCAAATTCACAAGCAAGCCAGGGAGAGTGGAAGGAATCACGACCAGAGTGTCTGCTGACTAATACCCAAACAGGGACTAGGTTGCCAATGAAAGATCAAGCTGAAACCACTTTAAGTCTTGTATGTTTTCAACGGTAGATGCTGACTCACCTGATTTAACGTGCCTAACTTTCTCTGCGGAGAGCCATTGGCAGATCTGCATTCTGAATAGTTCAGGTCGTCCCCTAGTGTACACTCCCCTCCTGCAATGGAACACAAACCACAGACATGAGAATAAAATAAATAAATAAATGGTATTTGCAGGGTGCATTTCTGAAGAATAAAACTCATCGACACTCATGCACATTTTACAGAGATAGACAGACGTACACTGGTGAAACTGACAAGTTACACAGGAAATTACTGGAAGCCTTTGCGAAATAGGAATGTGTTAAGATTCCTCTTTAAAAACAGACAGAGTGGGCGCATTCCTCAGATTCACATGCAGAGGTGGACAGGTGTCCTATGTCAGTGACAACTACTGCAAAGTAACTCTGAAGATGCAGGGATTATGAAAAGACTCGTCCGAAAGCCCGCAGACTAGTGAAAATACCGTCGGACTAGTTAAATTGTTTTACCACTGGCCCGCCAGACTAGTTGAGATTACGAGGCAATGCTTGCTCTATTTTCACAGAGCTGAATGCACAAGGTACTGTCAGCGAGCCCCCCTCTCTCTCTCAAAAAAATAAAATAAAAAATCGAAAAAAAAAATTTCCCAGTAGTACGCTTTCCGCGAACGGTGCAAATCCCCCCTCGCTACGGTCCTGGTAAGACAGCGAATTAATTTTGTGTGGCCCACCCCCTACTGTGCACGCTTGACCGCGGACAAAGACACTGAGGGCAATTAGCGTATCGCCCCCGAAGCACCACTGCAGCTATGCGGGTAGTTATCACCTCATCCGCCAGTTCCGACGTCCTTTACACCTGTCAAATCACTGACCATTGTTTTCACAAGACACCTTATCACGCGTATATATATGTCGGTGCGTGTGAACGTGTTTCTTTGTGTGGCGGATATTTGATAGGTATCGCGTGGGTACTAATCCGGCCCCCTTGTTTTCGTGTTTGACAATAAAGAAAACGGAAACTGCGAATTCAGCCGGACTAACTCAGCGATTTGACACTTAGCAAATCTGCAACGCCGGGATGTCTCAGTGTGTGCGTCGTTTGGACACGTGTGTGTGTGTGTGTGTGTGTGTGTGTGTGTGTGTGACAGTGGTGAGAAAGGGAGAGACTGTGATGCCGCTGCAATTCAACCGGACTAAACTCAGTGATTTGAATGACAGCAAACCGGCAACGCCGGGATGTAAGTGTACGTCGTTCGGACACGTTATCCGTCGCGCAAATTCAAGTTAGGTAAAGTCGCACAATCTTGACTGCTGAAAGACTCCACAGAAACACCAGGCTCTGCTACTGAGTCACATTTATGCTTGTACCAATTATCATTTATTATGCCATGATCTCTACGGTTGACATGCGCTCCCGGCCCGGGGGCTCGGAGTGGTCCGGACACCACCGTGAGTGTCTGTGACTTGAGCGACCAACTCAGTTGCCAAGTGAGGCTCCACTGTAGAACAAAAATCTGTTTCAGAGATGTAAATCAGTGTCATGGCTTATCTGAAGTTGAGAGTAGTCTGAATGATGCATGAGTGACCTCAAGCATTGTCATTGTGGGGAACATGCTCTTTCAAGGGTTATGTGAAATTGAATGAAGACCACAAAAACAAAGTTGTTTGATGGTATGATAAAACAAAAAATAGCATATCTTTTCTGAATTTTTTCATCCCAGATTATGCGCAATTTTGCAGTCAGAATGCACCAGATTGCACAGATTTTAATCTAGATTTTAACAAATTTCCCGGGGGAGCATGCCCCCGGACCCCCTTAGGTAGAGCGCCTTTGGCGCTACGCAGACGTGGTTTCACCACTCCTCTTAAAATTGTCCTTTTTTTCATCCTGGATCATTTCTACCCCCGATAAAAGTGTTGTGAATCTTTTTTATTTACAAATACAAATAGGTCCATATTTGACAAAATGTTTTTTTGGGCTAGTGGAAATGGTTTCGGGCTAGTTGGTTTTAAATCTTGCTAGCCCGAAGGACTAGTAAGATTTTTCAGCTTTCATAACCCCTGAGATGGGAATGCTCGACAAACTCAAAGAGTCAAACCAGGTATGTATAAATCGTGACCCTTTTCCAGCTCCTAATCTACACGGAAAAGGATGGAACAAAAGTATGTACTGTGAAACAAATTCATCACAGTGAAAGTCTTTCAGCGGCTGCTGTACAGGGGAGACAACTCAAGGTCGGTTGAAAATGGAAGATTTTGAACAGCAAGGTACAGATCTGCCACGTCATCCTTTACTAAAGCCGAGCATAGAAATTAGAATGCAAAAAAAGCCATGCACCTGCCCAAAATATCAGATCAAAATCAACACAAGCATCCTACATAGGCTCTTGTCACTGTTGTAATGGTTTGAATTACCGTCAGCTAAAACAGGTAGTGAGGTACCAGTAAAATTGCTACTAGCATTAGTGGCAACACTGCACTTTGTTTTACAGGAATTGTCTTCAGTCGTAGTAAACTCATGGTAGAATAACGAAAAAAATGGCCAAATGAATGGCAAGGCACATGTACAAGTTAACCCCCGGTTTGCTGAATTCATTCGTCTCATGCTGAAAAAGCCATAGAGGTAGTCTGGAATATTCTGGACTCAGCACTACTAAAAAAAAAAAAAAAAAAAAAGTCTGACCTTCGTGCATGCAAATGCCTTCAGAGCAGATGTCAGAGCCATCGTTGGAGCTGGGCACACTACAGTTATCACAGCCATCCTGCTCACTGCCGTAACCATGGTCACAGTTCCGACAGCCGCTTTCCCCACTGCTACCCAGAGCTCGCGCATTGCCCGAACAAGAGGAGGAGTGTGGGGTGGAGGGGGAGGCGTGGTGGTGGTGGTGGTGGTTGTGGGCAAAGCTGTGGCCACAGCCGCTGTGGTTACAGTTGCTGTCCTCGCTGGCGCAGTTCACGGAGGAGGAAACATGGCTGCTGTGGTTGTCACACTGAGCCAGGTGGGACGTTTGCAGGGGCTTGGTCGCGATAGAGATGGACGAGCACTGCAAGTGCACACAGACATACATTTACAACTTGATCCATAAACCCTTCTGTGGTAGTGTCAAGGAAGTACTCGGCAGCTGAATGATACTTACACTACAGTAATTGTACCGCAAGCATAACACCACATTAGAAATCATAGACATAGCCCAAACAATGCATTATATCTCAATCCATATAGTTATGCACCTTATAAGAGGGCGATTCCGCCTAATCCATTCCTTCCTCCAAATGTCTAACCCATACCCGTAACAAGCAGACAATCTGATATCCATGACGTGCTCTTCAAACTTTCCACTGACCTCGCAGTGGTTGGCTTCCTGTTCCTGCAGCTGTACCAGGTTCTCGCGCTCATTCTTGGCGTTGGCCTTTCTCCGCTTTTTCTTCTGTCGCTTGAGCTCGCGCCGCTGTTCCTTGGCTCTCTCCTCCTCCAGCAGCTCCTCACACATACGCTCCAGGTTGGACATGCCCTGCTTGTGCTCCACTGCACACTGGAAACAACACCACAGCATTTCAGTCCTTGGTTGGTCGTTTTCATCAATAGTTTACTAATTTTTTAGTGCCTGTGTCTTTTGGTTTTACTTTTAGGGTTTGTTATTTTCTTTCTTTCTTATTATTCCTAACCCTCTTCACACATGCTCAGAGCTGTTGTGTCAATTGTGTAAGTCAGTGCCAGTGTTTAATATGGTCCGTGTCCCAAAAGGAGGAAGTGTGTGTAGCATTCAGTGATAATGTGGCAAAGCCACAAGCTCGTGTCTGCTTTGTACTAGGGATGTCTGGGGGCATGCTCCCCTGGAATTAGCTTAAACAAGGACTAAAATCTGTGCAGTTTGGCGAGTTTTGACATGATTTTATGTGCTTCAGAGGAGGAAACACATTTTTGGGAGGAACAGTTTTCAGGGCCTAACATTGGAAAAAGTGACTTCGGCTTACTAGGCCGGGGTCCAGGGGCCGCCTAGGTCCCTGGTGGGGTGCAGGGGCAACGCCCCGCTAGAGGGTCCAGGGGGGCGAAGCCTCCCCCGGCCGCTAACGAATTTCAGGATTTTGGGGAGGTTTTGGAGGCCTCTCCTGACAGCTGGTATCATGACAAACAACTTTATTCTGTCAACTAATAACTTGTACTGTGGCCATTTATGAGAAGAAAAAAAAGAGAACAGTTTATGAACATTTTGAAAATTATGATGAAAAAAAACCCAACTTTTCTCAGTCACCATTTATTTACCACACTGAGAAAATATTTTATAGAATATATATTTCATTTATAAAAGTGGAAGATTTTAAGCCCTGCAGTATGAGCTGCTCCCTTCACTCTGAAATTGTGAAATAGAGGAGCATCCAGAGAGCCTAGGTGTCATTTTCAGATGCATTTTATCTCGATAAGCCAAAAATGTGAGTGCACTTGAGGCACTTTATTATACAAACAAAAAGCATGCAGTCACCAAAGGGACAAACAAAAATAATTGCTATACAGGCTCAGATTAGTCATGGTGAGGGTGTGCAAAACTTATGGCCACTGCATTAGACAGGTGATCAGAATGCAGACGTAACCAAGTGGCATGTAGTCACGACCGTGCTTCATATGATTTGCGATGCATGGCACCAATACGCCAGTAAAACTGCAGCTCACCTCAAAGCTTCTCTTTAGTGTTTCGACCCCGAGATAAAAAAGTAGCTCCCACGTTTGTTCCTCCGCTCTCAGTTTCTGCCCAATACGGTAGAGTCGCTCGTAGATGTGAATGCCAAGACACGTCAACACCTCCTCCTGGGCGATATCCAATGTCTTTGCATGTCTATCTCGGCGATTCCTGTCGTGAAAAAGATGCAGGACGTTATATGCAGAATGCAACATACGATGTCCAGGAGAGGTTCTTCTTTCATCGTCCCTTCACAGCTAGACAGCCACACTCAATTTCAAAAAGGACACAGTAGTTACAAAACTAAGACAGCATCAAAATATCAAGCTGTCTCACATGAATATCATGAGACCGGGCAAGCTCTACAATCAACCTGAAAGACAGCATGAACACACTCTTTCTCTTAAAAGTTACCAAAGCAAGCAGCAGAAATGAAAATTTTAAACACACTAAAACCAACACACAAATTGTGATTCACCTGCATGGACTAAACAAGGTTTGGTGTTACATGTATAACAGACTGGCTAGTACATAAGGCAAGTTTGTGTATTGGATACTGGCTGCTCTTAACGCTCGGGAAAATATCCACGCAGCATCCAAGATCAAGGTAATAGAGGCAACTCACATTCCGGTGAGCTCAGGCTCAGCTTTCTCGATAAGAAGTGCCAAGTAGTCAGAATCGCTGGCAATGTGGATGTGACCATCATCGGGACAACACCTCAGCTTGTCGTACAGCACCGGGCAGTAGCCTTTCTCGCTCATGCTGTCGTGCTCACCGATCAAGATGTTGAACGCAAGCATCACTTTTGATCGACACTCCGTACAAAACCTGTCACAGAGTAAATGTTATCAACTAATCAAGACAAACTCTTCACAGATGAATGACTGGTGTGAAGTTAGGTTGTTGACACCAGAGCCATGTGCTCATGTCAATGCGTGCTAGTGGTATTTTCAAGCCAAAATTAAAGTGCTGTAAAAATGGTTTGCCCAAACTTCACCATCATAATATTAAAACTAATGAAACGTTTAAAACATGCCTTTTCTCCTCTGAAACTTGTTTCTAAAGAAAATGACCTGGTACGAACTACTAGTACTAGTGAGTGAGGTTCTCACTGCTAGTACTGCTAAGCTTGCATAGGTGCACAGGTGTGCATATTTATACCCACGAAATTCTTAAACTGACGCACAAATTGGAGAACAGTGTGTCACTGGGGACCCACGTTTTTGGTCTCGCCGTGACAAGCAGTATTTTCCCCAACGCTCTTCCAGAAACTCGATGAACAAAAAGTGATCTGTAACCAGCAGCAGACTCTTGCAGCATCGCACTTCCACTAAGCCAAGACCACGGACCCTCAAAATTTACAAAAGGATCCTAACAAATTGGAGAAAGGACCCTTATATTTTCGAATTACATACACAGAACACTGATATGGACTTGCAAGCTCAGTTTTGATTATATATCTTTATTAGCTGAGGATGACACTACTGATGAGAGTGCCAGTACCTGTGTTTGGTGAGGTAAGAGGAGAGAGTGTCCTCCAGCTTGCTGCTGTCAATGATGAGAACTTCACTCCGACACTCTTCCGACATCAGGTTCCACACGTCCAACCAGGAACTGTTGACAGGCAGTCTACATCATGTAAGTGAGAACAAGCAGGCGACAAAAGCAGCTTTCAATTTCACGACTAGCACTAACAGTGACACAACTTTACGTAATATATCCATACATGTATGTGTTCCTAATTTTAACTGCCAATTCACAAAACAACGCCAACCATTATTCAAAACACCAACAAAGTATTGTGAGCTGAAACACAGTACTGAACATCAACTGATCAAGTGAGAAAGGTTACAACCCCATGTTATCTTCCATTTTGGGGATGTACAACACTAACCACATGGCACTCCTTCTTTCTCTTGTTTTCTCTCACAGTCACACGCGCATGCATGCACCCACCCACACACACACACCCATATACTGACCTTGGAGTCCTGACTTTGTGCGTATCGAGTGAGTGGAGGTTACATCTCTTGTTCTTCTTGCTTTTGCTGAGGGATTCCAATACTGAACTGTGCCGCGGGCTAAAAACACACACACACACAACACAATATATAGTGTGCTGTCTATCTCTCAGCTTCTTCCAACAGTACAAAATACTAGAAAACAGTAAAAGAGTAAGACAACAGAAGAAAATACTTACCCATGAATGTAGAAGAGACAGTACAGGGCCCTGGGTTCAAAGAGTTGTTCGCGTTTAATAGACAGCTCTGAGTGTTTGGTGATGACAAGCGGTTCGACAGCTGGATGTCCCGATTTGGCCAGTTCATGGAATAATCGCTCAACGCTGCACATGACACAAAAGAATTCCAATGTCAATTTATAATTATTCGGTGGTTGGTAGTAATGGTACCAAGATGTTGTGCACAAAAATGAATGTTGTGCTCACCATGTGACCCATGGGTGACTTAATTTATCATTGCTATTATTACAATACATGAAAAAAGAAACCAAATCAATGCCCCTGGCTGCAGAGGTTTTGAATAAACCTAAAAACTGACAGTCTTGGTTGAAAATAAATTACCTGCGCCGACAGCCAACACAGGTAACTGTCTGGGATAACTGTGCGAAGATATCTTTGCTGGTGACAAGAAGCGCGACGGCCAGCTCATCTTTGGTGAGAACCTCACACTTCCCTATGAATCGGTCCAGCTCCTTCTGCTTGATCTGCCCCTCGCAGTCTTTGCACTTCTCCTCAAACTGGACAACCATCTGCACAAACAAGTCACCTTACAGTCATCCAATTCAAGAATGCGGATGACCATCCAGAGAAAATCTGCTTCAAACGTAACTGTGAGACTAGCAGCTTGAGTCAAACATTAAAAAACACTAAACATAGTAGGAAACCACATTTCAACACGTGAAAACTGAAACGACTGATGTGTCTTAATTTCAAGAGCAGATCAGGAAAATTCAGAAGTGTGCAATGTGTGCCATCCTTGTCTACTACCAAAACCAGTTGTACCATAATTGCTAACAAAGATAGTTTTCTGTTTAAAATATCTATGTTTGTCAGTGGTACCGTACAGTGTTCTTTCTAGCTGTAGATAAGCATGATAAAACTATCCTTATCCTACTACATCAAAACTTCTTCTTCCATTGGCTAAGTTGGCAGGTGATGGGTCAGTGGACAGAGCAAAGTGGGTTCATTTGGCTCCCAACCCAGTGTCCTACTTCCTAACATGGTACTGTATTTTGAACACGACAGACTACAAAAGTACAATGTTAGGGTTTATGGCTTCAAGTTGTCAAGCATTATAAAATAAATGACCAGTAATGCCAAATCAATTAATGTCTGCAAAAATTATATATATATCACAACTGAGAATTTCCACATTTACTCATGTCACTTTCTCAGCACCCCAACAATGTTTAGCGCATGCATTCAGATGGGCTCAAATGTGCACACTGACATACAGCTTCTGCAAAGCAAGCATTGAAGAATAATCCTACCTCAACCATTAAAGATCTATTAGTTTTGCTGCAACTGAACTGTTTCACAGAATGAAATGCTACCCAGATACCAGATGTGCGGTCCTACTAATTACCGAAAACAACGAAACGACCGAAAACAACTCTTAATACGGATAGAACGTGGTTAAAACATAGAAATAACAACACACAAACATGATTAAAGGTGAAAAAAGAGGCCCTAAAAAAGCTAAACGAAAAAAGATTGATATTGCAGAAAATAACCAGTCCGGACCAGAGTCGCTTCCCTTGGGAGACAGGTTCATTTCGTCCTGTTCTCTTGGAGTGAATAAGTACTTTTTTTCCTTTTTTTAAGGCCTCCTTTTTCACCTTTAATCATGTTTGTGTGTTGTTATTTTTATGTTTTAACTGCGTTCTACCCGTATTAAGAGTTGTTTTCGGTTGTTTTCGGTAATTAGTAGGACCCCCACATGTGAGCGACGTAATACCACTTTCAGCTGTGTACAGCATCCTGTTTCCAAACGGCACTCTAACAAAAGCACAGGTGTAGGCTCTTTTTGAAGATGGGTTCATGTAGCTTATATGACTGTGTTCCAAGTTCGTGAGGACTGCTGTAAACTGTAGTATGTCATGTCAACATTAGGGGCGGCTATATCTTGTAACCATAAAACCGACATTAAAGTGAGTCGACACGTGTACAGTTCACGTCCGATTTCCTCTTATATAGGTAAGTGAAGAGCTGACAAAGTAAGGACACATAAATACAAAGTTTTCATCGGCAAAATATTAGTTCGAATGAGTTTTATGACACTCAACATACCGTCAAACCGCTCTCCTCCAGCGGAACTTGTCTCCTCTCGAAAACGTAGTCAGAATTTTGCCGACAAACCGATATAAGTCGCGCCATACTGGATATTGAAACGTTGCGAATCGTTCATCAACACTAAATCGAACTTCTCGATCGTTAAAGAACGGTGCAATGTTTTTAGGACGTCTCTGCTAAACTTCAATCTGATAGCGGGACACTTCAGTCGTCGGTCCTAGCAGTCAACCATTTTGACCGCATAACAATGCCACAAGGAATTTGCCTTTCGCTGATAAAATATAGTTCTACAATATTAAGCTTATAGTAAGTTCTCGACAGAAAATCTGCCAAATGTACTCAACTATTTGGACTACTTGCTGTAAGATGAAAATTAAAATACAGCGGTATATAATTTGTTTCCTTAGAGAGATAATTTTTGCTGTTGTGGGAAATCTGGCTGGCAACACTACTGATGACACACATTTCCCATATTCTGAGGCTTATTTTCGATAAACGAAAGTTACATCGTGTTTAAGTATTTGATATGTTCATCTAAGAACCTAATGCAGCGCAATTCAATCCAGAAAAGTGATATGGATTTATTTTTCGATGCCGCGGACTAATACATTGACCACTGTGTTATCGCGGACTCAAAGGTAACTTCCGGTGCCACTACACTTGTTTACTTCCGGGTCGTGTACGCACATGGCCCAGCACGGAACGATAGAAAGCTGTATGCATGCGTTGTACTTCTTTCTTTTTTGTCTGACAAGGCGACTATATTGGTTCATACCTTGAGTCTTTTTTCCAGTAGATTTGAGATTTTATAATTGCCCGGTTTAGATCAGTCACCGTTTCAGTATGTGAAGCTGAAAGTTAGTAAAATACACCCATCCTTCTTCACGATCAAGGACTAATACTATTACTAGGCAGCCATTGTTATTATACAACAGTCTCCACACTTGTCTTAGAATAACAAGAGTAACAGCGTCCCCCAGCACAAGATGGATTCAAACTGGGAAGCACTGGAATCTCTGCTGAGTGAAACCACCCTGCAGGCTGTCCATGAACTGAATTTCTCGCACATGACTCCTGTCCAGGTATACATGAAATGAAACAGCTTTGCCCCATGCCCCTCCACCACATCCCCATAAAGTAACCACACAGTTTCTAGATTTGTACTGTCATACGCATTGTACATATGAAAACATTCAAGTATAACGAGGTTTGGTAGATTTTCCAAGTCAGTTGAGACAACAATTTTTTTTTTTTCATTATACAGACACAGATCACCATCATATGATACTAGATGCGGCGTCAAACTCTGACATGTTCTCCATGCACTGAAATTCAGGGTTCACAATGATATCAATTGCTGGGGTTTTTTTGGTGGATTTTTTTGTTTTTGCTGTGGTTGATTGGTTCCACTCGTGTTTGGCAGTAGTACTAGGATTGCATTTATAAGTTTTAATTATTATTATTATTTATTTATTTATTTTTTTTTTTTTGGGGGGGGGGGGGTCCAGATCAAACACAGGTTAGTTAACTTTGAAACAGTATGCAGCATCCACTGTGCCCAAATTCATATTTGTGCATTACAATACTTTAGTTTTTAATGGCTGGCATCCCATTTCACAATGGTTTTAACCTGTGTGTGTGTGTGTGTGTGAAAGTGCACATATATCAGGTATGCAAGACAGTTTTTCTTTTACAGGCTGCCTGCATACCCCAGTTTGTAAAAAATAAAGATGTAGCAGTAGAGGCAGTTACAGGAAGCGGGAAGACCTTGGCTTTTGTCATCCCCATCATCGAGATTCTGCTGCGTAGAGAAACTCCGCTTAAACAGAATGAGGTCAGAGATGAATCAATCTGTGTTGGTGTGTCAGTTGTTATATTTAGTGTCTTTCAGCGGTTAAGATCTGTACCTTGTAAGGATACATTTATATCAGTTTGTGCATTTGTTTGAGTTTATTTATACACCTGTATTGAGAGCTACCTGCCATCGACAGGACTTTGCGACCATTAGCAATAAAGCTGTGTCATCGTTTGACTGTTCTATTTTTTCCCTTCCTGTGTTTGACAGCAAGTTCTTATCTCTCTCTAGTGTGTATCATGTGTGCATATATTCAAGGGTTTCCTTTTGAATAGCTGGGGTCGTGAGTTGGAATCCCAGCTGGGGCCAGATGTTAATATTTGTGCTGGCCTTTTTCTCGTTGCCCCATCTTTGGTATTACCCATACTTGGTGGCAAAGGACATTAAACTCCCAAACACCCACCCACCCTCCTTTTACTTAGCTCCTTTATATTTCAGATATATATATATACAGGGATGGATTTACTCAAAAATGCCAATGAGACATTGTCTCCTTGACCAGTCATTTTTATGAGACATTTTCGTTTTCTATGAGACAATCAAGTTCACCCGCATCACTCTGTCACATGTCTGTGCCAAGAGCCTGTTCGTAAGTGCAGTGACGTTCAGGAATGGAAAAGGACCTCTAGATCGCAGAACTGAGAAAATAACGCGCCAATATTTTGTGCAACTCTTTCGAGCGAGAGTTCCTGGCAGCGCGCGCGGCGAGCGGGATAAGTAAGCCTCATCACTAAAATTAGGTTAGTGTAACAGACTCTATGACTGACACAGACAGCGCATCTCTGCTTCGCGGTGTCAAGTGCGCTTGTGATGTCATGTTCGTGCGACATATGACGCATTTAGCGAAATTTCTATGCGACATTTAATCAAAATATGAGACATAGTCGCACAGCGCGCGAGAAAATGGATCCTTGTATATATATATATGTGTATCATATGGCAGCTTTTTCCGAGTATGCCATTTTTCTGTCAGTAGAGTTTTACCTGTTACCCTTTGGCAGCCTTTGCATTTGTTTTTGTTTCTTTGCTGTTTTATTTTGTTTTGTATGTTTGTTCCCATGAAATGTTAAAGTATTTGTGTATTTTTCAGGTTGGAGCGATCATTCTCACACCCACAAGAGAGCTTGCAATCCAGATCGATGAAGTGGTGTCCCACTTTCTGAAATTTTGCACTCAGTTCTCATCACTTCTTCTGATCGGTGGCTCTAAACCACAGCAGGACATCACAAAGTTTGTAAATAAAGGGTATGTTGAAGAAAAAAAGAAAAAGGTTACGTACTGTACTTGAAACTTCTCTTATTTTATGGTTACTGTGAAAAGTTTTCACCTTTGTCCAGCCAAGAGGAAAGGACTACAGAGTTTAGTACCCTGTGTGACGAGGCCCCCCCCCCCCCCCCCCCTGCCCCGTTGTTGTAGTTTTCAATAGCCCATGTTTTGGTTTGTGTTTTCCCATGTCTTTCATTCCCACGGACAGGGAGTGACTCCATCTCCATCTTGAGAGACAATGTACATGTAAATGAACAAAATAAAAAATGGTTGGTTTGGTTTCAGCGGCAATATTATAATCGCCACTCCTGGTCGACTGGATGATCTGTTCAGCAGGAAGCAGGCCGGCTTTAATCTTGCCATGAGTGTGAAAGCTCTGGTGAGTAATGGCACTGATTGTTGTGCTCAGTCGAGTCAGTAATATACAAACATCTGTGGGTGCGGGCGTGCGTGTGTTTCTCGTGGGGGGGAGCCGGGGTAGTCGAATGGTAGAGCGTTGGACTTCTAATGCTCGGGTCGTGAGTTCGATCCCGGCTGGGGCCAAATATTTGTGCTGGCTTTTTCATCGTTGCCCCGTCTTTGATATCACCCTATGTGGTGGAAAAGGATGTTGAACCCCCAAACACCCACCCACCCACCCACCCCGTGTTTCTCGTGGGCTATTGTTGTATTACATATTTAACTATTATGACGTTACATTGTATATGTGGTTGTTGTCTGTTTTTACGCCACAACTAAATTGCCACCCCTTGAGGACAATAAAGAATTTGATTGATTGATTGATTGATTGAACATACCAGTGCATACAGGTGCACAGAGGCAGGTCCAGAAGGGCAGGTAGTGATCTGGAGGATATGCACGTTGTCATACATATATATATGTACCCTTCTCTCAACAGCCTCGACCCTAATACTCGCTGCTTGCATGTCATTATGTTAAATTCAGGCCCCATGTAAAAAGGGAAGTGCAGGTTAAGTCCTCATTTATTCAAATTCTGGTAAAAAGACATTTTCAGAATGTATTCATTGAGTTCAGCTCATGTGTTTGAGTGTGTGTGTGTGTGTGTGTGTGTGTGTGTGTGTGTGTGTGTGTGTGTGTGTGTGAGAGCCAAATCAAACTGTCTGTTAGCTGTCTGTTCTGTTCCTTTTGTTAATCAGGAGGTGCTTGTACTTGATGAAGCAGATCGCCTGCTGGAGATGGGTTTTGAAGCCAGGTCTGTATCCCTGAACTTTCTATGCTTTGCTTGTAGAGTAACATTACCCTGTTTATATCAGCATGTGCTGCTGTTTTTTGTTGTTGTTGGTTTGTTTGTTTTCATTGAGCAAACTCAAGTGTATAAGTCCAGACATTTCAATTTGTACAACACTCCACCCCGGGTCTTACCTTTTCAGACATTACATGAGGACGTTGACAGGTAATATAAACACTGTAACATCTAAATTTGCATTTGAGTGTGCAGAATATTTGACTCAGCAAAGCATGTGCAATACATGTTATTTGAGTGATGAGACTTGAAAGACATAATGCAGTTTACCTCTCATGTACAAAACATGATTTTGGGATTTTTCTTAAGTGTACTGTGTCATTTTTTTTTTAATGGACTGTGGACTGTGTCTTCATCTGCAGCATTAACACAATACTGGGTCATCTGCCAAAGTTACGCCGAACAGGACTTTTCTCAGCGACGCAGACTGATGAGGTTGAGAACTTAATTCGAGCAGGTCTTCGCAATCCAATGCGTATCACGGTGAAAGAGAAAAAGACTGCAGCCAACATGGGGCAGAGAACACCGGCCACTCTGAAGAACTACTTCATGGTGAGTCAGTCTAAAAAAAAAAAACAGAGAGAGAAAACGATTGCTGCTTTGTAACATTCCTGCTCCGGGGGCCTCGCTACTCTTGGCCCATGCAACAACGCAAACTTGGGCTCACCGAAACTGGGCTGAGCTTAGTAATGCCTAAGAAGGAAAAAATCAAACTACTCGGTGGCAAGGAAAGTGGACAGTTGTGAACAACTTTGAGGTCCCCGTGTGATTGCACATTGTGCAGGGAAGCGGTGAAAACTGTCGCATTCACCAGCACCAGTACATTCTCGGCCTGTTTCGAGATTATTACCCGCATGAGTAATTTCCCTTGCCACAACAAGCACGCATTTTTCGTGGCGGAGCACAAAGCTGCCACGTAAAATGATTATTGATTGCTGTGGGTCTATGTATGGGGATTACACATGCAGGTAATAATCTCAAAACAGGCCGAGAATGTACTGGTGCTGATGATTGCAACAGCTTTCACCGCTTCTGTGCACACTGTGAAATAACACGGGGACCTCATAGTTGTTCGCATCTGTCCACTTTCCTTGTCACTGAGTGGTTTGATTTTTTCCTTTTTAGGCATTACTAAGCTCTGCCCGGTTTTGGTTAGCCCGAGTTTTTGTTGTTGTGGGGGACAAGAGTAGCGAGGCCCATGGAACGGGAATGACTTTGTAATTCAGTAAAGCCTTCCACCATTTTGTTTAAGGCTGCCCTCTCTGGGAAAACAAGTCACAAACCTCATTATTAAAAATTCAGTTTTAAATGAGCAGAATCTGCAGGCTTTTCTGTCTTTCCCTGGAGATACTAGAAGTGCCAGCAGAATGTTTGTATGGTTTCCTCTGTTGTTTTTTTGGGTTTTTTTTTTCTGTAAGATGATCTTTCTGTAACATGATGTGTCTTTATTCTTCTTCCAAATTCCATACACGTTACGGATGTGGATAAGTAGGTTGTGGATGCAGATGAAAAGTTCAGCCAGCTTGTGAAGTTCCTGAAGGATCACGGGAAGGAGAAAATCCTCCTCTTCTTCAGTACATGTGCGTGTGTGGACTACTTCTCCAAATGCCTTCAGATGTGAGTAGTTGGTGGTGATGCGTTTTTGTGTGTGAACAAATCACCAAGCATATGGTTGGTGACTAGATGTCACCACCGATGTTTCTTCTTGGTTACTCAGTGTGGACTACTTCTCCAAATGCCTTCAGATGTGAGTAGTTGGTGATGATGTGTTATGTGTTTTTGTGTGTGAAAAAATCACCAAGCATAATCACCAAGATTATGAATGTCACCACTGATGTTTCTGCTTGGTTACGCAATACAATACAGTGTGTAATAGTAATACCATGTGATACAGAGAATACTGACCAACTGCCAATTCGTGCTTGGTGCACATTGATCAAGAGAAAATGTTAGAAATTTTCCTTTCACTTCTTTTCTGTTTGCAGAATCCTGAAGCGCATGGAAGTTCTGGCCATTCACAGCAAGATGAAGCAGAAACGCAACAAAGTGTTTGGTAAATATCGCAGCATGAGCAGGTCAGTCTAACTTCTTTTTATTTAGTTTATTTTAGGAAGAACTTACAGTGACGTACAGCTGGAGTATCATGGTGTTATTGATTTCTTCTTTTTTTTTTCAAGGCTGAAAATCCTTTATCAGAAACTTGAATCACAGAAGCAGTTTAGCATATTGGGATTTGCACCATTTGGGTTTGATTCAGGGAGTGGAGTTTATGTAGAACTAGATTATTTGTCCAAAATTGAACTTTTATGGAATTTTCATGTAACGCGGTTATGAGAATAGCTTAGGATGACATTAGTTTACACTCCTCCAGAGCTGGTGTCAGAATCAACTTACACCAAAATTCTACAACATGGCGACAGCTTAGTCATGTGCAGAGGCTTTGTGTGTGCAAAAAAAGTACTTCAAAACTTTACAATTTATGTAGGTTTATCAACTGACATTATTGCATGTGATTTTGCTGCAGTGGACTGCTGGTTTGCACAGATGTGATGGCACGTGGTATTGACATTCCCGATGTGCACTGGGTTATTCAGTATGATCCACCAAGTTCAGCCAGGTATCTTCACAATTTTGTTTTTCACAATTTTTTTTTTTGCTGCCCCAACTCTTGCCAGTTCCAGTCGTGTTCCTCCCAGGTCTTGGGTGGAATCCACGGAGGGCTCCAACCTTGGAGTAATTTTTCTTATGCATGATGATGGAGATGAGGACGATATTAAGATGATGCTATGGAGGTCCGGAGGTTTGGGACTGTGAGACAGGGCCACATTCCCCGCTTCCTGTCATAAATATCCCAGCGTTAAGTAGGCCTGGGAACTACAGAACCTGCGATGCCGGCCGTGTAATCATCCACATCATAGGACGTGTCATACCAATGGAAGCACACCTAAAGTCGCACCTGCGAAGTGGGTGAATCTCGGCTGTGTGACAACAGCCACCCCATCAAGCCCATAGCACACCCGCTCTGGGTAGGAGCCGACCTAGGTAGGAAAAATCTCGCTTGTCTCGGCTGGGACTTGAGCCCGGGTCTCCCGGTCCATGGTTCAAAGTGCTAACCACTACACTATGGGGGCCATGTCTTCACAGTTTTCTTGTTTCATGGCTTATCCATCTGGTCACAGTGGCTGGCTGGTTAGTTGGTTGATTACAACCTCTGTTTACAGCTCTGTCCACTTCAGAATTTTACATACATAATGTCTTTCTTGTCTTGTCACCTTGTATAAATTTAATCATAACTCTTTCTCAGTTTTTATATCGCAGGGTCCATACAGGTCATGGAATCCTGGAAAAGTCACGGAATTTGGAAATAGCTTTTCCAGGCCTGGAAAGTTGTGACATTATCTCAAGAGTCATGAAAAGTCGTGGAATTTCGGAATATTATGGAAGCCATTTTGAGCCCCACAGTGAAATGGTCAGCTTGTTGATTACTCACTGGACAGATCACCAAAAATACCAACAACCCTCCCATGAGGCTAATGACTAACTCTGAACATTGGTCTTGTTGACTGCGATAACTTGGATAAGCTCAGAATTTCTACCCTCGTGTGTGTCAGTGTGAAAGAGGGCGAGGAAGGTGTCATGGAAAACGGAAGAGTTGGCCTCGAAAAGTCATGAATTGTTTAGACTGTGAACCTGTATGGACCCTGTTATCAGTTTTGTTGTCCACAACAGGGAATACGGCAGTTTAAGAAGTTTCACGAGACATTTTATCATGACTACACACTGAGTATGTCTGTTGGCTTCTGTATGAGGGCGAGATTAATCACTTATATTGACAACTTCATTTCCTGTACTGTTCACTTTTCATTTTCCAGTGCGTTTGTGCATCGGTGTGGAAGAACGGCTCGTATCGGGAACGCTGGCAACGCTTTGGTCATGTTGTTGCCAGCGGAGGATGCATATGTTAAATTCATAGATATCAACCAGAAGGTAAACACTATCAGTAGTAGAAGTCTGATGACAAACACACAAACAAGCAAAACCAAGGCACACACACACACACACACACACACACACACACACACACACACACACAAAAACATGAACAAAGGTTGCTTCAGTGTCAAGAGTGTGAATGTTCTGATCTTCATGGTTCTCCACTTAATTGATACTGATGCCCCCTCCCTCCACAGACAATGCATGCAGACGCTGGCCCTGAACAGTCACACACGCACACCCACTTATCGTTCATCCCTGATGTGAAACATGAGCAGTCAAATCACTCCTTGCTTCTGCTTGAGCTGAGTACTTCCGAGAGCAGCAGTTTCATTGGTCCACACATTCATACACATACTGTGCAGGCAAACCACTGATTGGTCAAGCTGGAAAACTTTGCAGGGATGATGGGATCCTGTGATTATTTTTAGCAGGGTCCATACAGGTCATGGAATCCTGGAAAAGTCATGGAATTTGGAAATAGCTTTTCCAGGCCTGGAAAGTCATGAAATTATCTCAAGAGTCATGAAAAGTCATGGAATTTCCGAATTTTATGGAAGCCAATTTGCGCCCAACAGTCAAACGGTCAGCTTGGTGATTACTCACTGGACTGATTGCCAAAAATACCAACAAACTGCCTTCCCATAAGGCTAATGACTAACTCTGAACATTGGTCTTGCTGACTATGATAACTTGGATAAGCTCATAATTTCTACCCTCGCGTGTGTCAGTGTGAAAGTGGGCGAGGAAGGTGTCATGGAAAACAGGAGAGTTGGCCTCGAAAAGTCATGGAAAAGTCATGAATTTTAGAGACAGTGAACCTGTATGGACCCTGTTTTAGGGTTTATGACCACAGAAATAACCAAGGAGTGGGAGTGTTGTAACAGGTTCTGAGGGATGGAGACTAGATCCTCATGTATCATGTATCATGCAGGTACCTCTAACAGAAATGGAGAAGAGTGACCAAGCTGTCAGCATGGTGGACAAGCTCCGCTCACTGGCCACAAAAGACAGGTAAGGCTGGTGTCATCCGTGCTAGACACATCCCAGTTAGACTTTGCTCAAGTTAGACATTCCCAGCTAGACACATCCCGGTTGGACCTGCCCCAGTTAGACACTCTGGGCAAGACACACCACAGCTTGACTTGCCCAAGTTAGACACTCCCAGTTGACACCTCCAGCTAGATGTCCCCGGTTAGACTTGCCCAATTTAGACGCATCCCAGTTAGACTTGCCCCATTTAGATGCATCCCAGTTAGACTTCCCCTGTTTAAACACTCCTCTGTAAGATGCACTCACAGCTAGATGCATCCTGGTTTGACTTTGACTTGTCCCAGTGAGAGGATTCCAGCTAGACGCATCCCATTTGGACTTGTCCCAGTTAGACACTCATAGCTAGGTGCAACCCTGTTAGACACTCCCGGCTAGGCGCATCCCAGTTTGGTACATTGCCAGATAGACACATCCCACTTTGATGCATCCTCATAATGTGTGTGTGTATGTGTGGTGTTACATTGCATTTTGTGACCATCACATGCAGATATGCGTCTCTTCATCGCTTTTGAATGGAGTTACAGCATGTTGTCCACAAGTCAAAACTTTGTTTGTTTTCAGGGCCATTTATGAAAAAGGACTCAGAGCGTTTGTGTCCTTCATTCAGAGCTACGCTAAGCATGAGTGCAGCATGATTTTCAGACTGAAAGGTATGTATACCACTTTTGGCCTCAGGCCAGTTAGTTAAGCTTCACTGAAAGTCTGATACATGCTCTTTTCTCTTTTTTTTTCTTTCTTTTTTTTTGTGTGGGAGGGTTTAGCATAGCGTTTATTTTAGGTTAAGCTGCATGTTCCAGTGTGAAATTGCAAGTGCATCAAAATTCTGAATGTGTGGATTTGTTGACAGATATAGCTGTGAGATGCCTGAATTAATGTACCCGTCAATATATTAACTTGTTGAAAGTAAAGTGATTGTGAGTTTCCGATAAATGTTACAGTGAAAGTTATGATAAATGTTCTTCCTATAGGTTGCTTTTACTTTAGTCACTTTTTTTTTTTTTTTTGACAAACATTTTCAGATTTGGATTATGGTCAGCTGGCCATGGGTTTTGGGCTTCTGAGAATTCCCAAGATGCCTGAACTGAGAGGAAAATCTGTCGTGAATTTTTGTCCTACAGAAGTGGATTTGAGTGCCATCCCGTTCAAGTGAGCTTTTTCTTATGATGTGTTTGTTTTGGGTTTTTGTTTAGTGTCTTTTGGGATGTGCGTGTGTGTGTTGTGTGTGTGTGTGTGTGTGTGTGTGTGTGTGTGTGTGTGTGATAACAGTTTATCAATAAGTGTAAAACATGTGACATGAATTGAATGTTGTTAGACCCCACTGTCTGCATGCTGCAGTTAGTCTTATAGTGTTAGCTGAATCATTTGCAGGTGCAAGTGTGGAGAGCAATATGACATGTAAAATGTGCAAGGGTCGCATCATTAACACTTTATGCAGTGTTAATGATGGGGTCCTTGCCATCAGAAATAAATATATTTTAAAAATAAAAAAACAGAATCACTCCCTCCCATATATACCCAGGCAGTGCTGACTGTATTGTGCAGAGACAAGGCAAGAGAAAAGCTACGTCAGAAACAGCTGCAGTCCGGAGAGGGCAAGAAGAAAGGAATGGCTCGTCCACCGCGGGTATGTACTGCTATCAGCTGTAATGTCAGAACTAAGAAATAAGGATGTAACATTAGACAGTGTATACCAATTTGCATGCAATGGCATTTGTGGTTATGCATTAGCACGGCGGTTGTGCTGATCAGAGATTCAGTTTATCAGCAGTGCCAGAAACACACCGGGAAGCATTTTGCCCCTAGAACGAGAGCAGAGATGTGCACAGACGATGACGATGATGATGATGATCGGCCAGTTGTAGGGTACTACAAAAATATCGATGCAGTGAGCATGCTGGTGGGGCCATAGGAATGGAGGGGAAGGGGGAGCACAGAGAATAAGCACAGAGAGAAAAAAAATTAAGTATAGAGGAAAGGAAACATTAGCACTTTGAGAGGAGATATGTCTTGACAGTCTGCCTGAAGGACTAACTTGTGGCAGATTCTGACTTTAGATGAACTGGCAGGTTGTTCAAGAGGGACGTAGCTGCACACTTGAAAGTCTGTGCCCCAAAACGTTTCTTGCGTGTGTTGTCGTAGTAGTCTGTGACAAGAAGTTTTGACTGAGGAACAGGTCTTAGATTGCACAGGTCTATAGGGTGATATGAGCAGAGACAGATACAGTGGAACAGTGCCATGAGTGCAGGAGATCTTTAGAGAGGTTTTCAAGCACATCTTTGAAGTGATTATCCAGCACATTGTATGTAGGGAAGTATACGTCTCTTTCCAGTCTGAAGCCTGGTCCCAGCTAAAGGCGAGGAAAGCGAAGAGACAGGAGAGAAAGGGGAAAAAGAAGCTGAAGACAGACCATCAACAGGAGCAGAAGAAACAAGGCAAAGAGCAGACTCACGGGAAACGTGGCCGAGCAGACGAGGAGGCCCAGGATGATTGGGACGAGCTGGGGAAAGACTTGCGACTCATCAAGAAACTCAAGAAAGGAAAGGTAACGGCTCTTGACTAACATCAGCAAGTAGACCTTAGAAACAGAATCAGATGATCATGGAATATGTTTGTCAGTTACCTCACCGATTATGTTTTACACATTGGAGTGAAAATCACATAAAACATCATCAAAACTTGGTTACTACACACATGTAGGGGAATTCCCAAGTTGTGTGTTCATGTGTATTTTGTCACCAAAAGTGCATGCTTCTGTGCACAAAAATTGCTTGTACATATAGCAGACATTTGAATATTTTTTCACTGGGCACTGGAGCATACATACACTACAGTGCTGACTGAATATTTGATCGCTGGGCACCAAACGGGTCAAGAAGAGACCTCACTGATGTTCAGATTGTTGCTTGTTGAGGGAAAAAAACAAACAAAAAAAAACAACTGCTGAAAGTGTTTTTGTTTGTTTTTTAGAAGGGTGGCTTGCTTTCTTCAATTTACCAATGATTTTCTGTTGTCTGTTACAGATAACTAAAGACCAATTTGATGAAGACTTTCAGGACACGTTGGATGACTGACTTTCACTTCGAGAAAAAAACCAGACAGACTGTACTTTCCAGCAGAAAAAATTGGCTGTTAACTGCTAAGAAAGAGAGAGAGAGAGAGAGAGAGAGAGAGTGTGTGTGTGTGTGTGTGTGTCTTCTGTATGAATTTCACCAGATTTTGTTGGTTTGCTCATGCAAGAAAAATAAATTGCTTTGTATCGGTCTTGCTTGATGTTTAACCATGTGTCACTGAGAGTAGGTGGATGGAAAGCTTTTTCTTTAGTTGGTATATACTTGAACAGGAATCTGTTAGCTACTGGATCAGATGGATGGAACTGCCTTTTGTGAGTACGTGTAGTTGGGCTGGAAATACATGTGAATGTACATACACAATGTGTAGGACAATAAATATCACTTGTATAGTGTAAGCGATACTGAATCGGACAAGAAACATACACGCATCTCATTCTAGCTGAGATCTGCAATAATTATACCCCTCCCAGGGCATGTACTGTATATCAGTAGGTGTAATTGTAAGTTTGCTTTATCCACCTCTTCGTACATGCACTAGGCTTGTTTGTGCTGTCGATGAACACAACAGGGGGCTTCTGTCTGTGAGAGTTATAAGGTGAAAGACCTAGCAGACGGATATTTGAGGTAATGGCACAAGCGGACACATCCCATCTATGTCCACCGGAAAAATTTGGTTAATTTTTTGACACAATTGGAGTTGCATAGATCGACCTGCAACTTATTATGGCGACAGGTGAAGGGGGTAGAATTCATATTTTGATCCACCTGCTTTAATAGCATGTATCTGGTTCCAGATGTTTGCACAGTTTTTTAAACATCATTTAGTCAGGTAAGATCTAGAAAATTTTGAGATTTTTTTGTGTGTAAAAGACTTAAATTCACACGTGTAATGTTCTGTATTTAACAATTCTTTTTATTTCCAACAAACTGTAGTTGCCGTCCGATTGTCCCAATAAAATAATAAGTCTTTGATGCAAGCAAAGGGAAGTAAATACAGCAAACACGTGATCTTTCTCTTTTGCAATATTATCTCTAGTGTCTGTCTAGAGGCTTGGATACATTAGCAGATGGTTCCAAACTACACTGAAACTAGTGGCGTAACACATTTGGTAAGTAGTTGCCCAGTTATACTCTGAGCACAGCCGCATGAATGATTCCAAGGGAATTAACTCTACACAAGCGCCCGTCTCGTGCCCCAGTCGAGTCTTTGGCCAAGGTAGGCAGAGTACTAGAGATGGATTAGATGTGCATACAGGCATCCTGTGTGCCTGACTGCAGTTTTCGATTGCATACCATAGGCGGGATGTGTTGTGTGCTTGCACTTCGGTTGAATTCAAAGTAAATTGCCAGGATAATTGTTAATTGCCAGAACAGTTACACACGCCGCATTATGAAGTCTGCACTGAGATAAGCTTTAACCAAGGTCGGTTTACGCAAACGTGTTGCGATTGACCAGGTCCTTGTAATGCCCATACTGTGCGCAGTGTGTGTGTTTGCAGGGCACGTGACTTCTGCATTTCAGGTGTCATTAGCGTATTAGATTAGACTACATATATTTGTCATCATCTGGCCTAGCAACACTGACGGTGTATACACTATTATGTATAACATGGTAGTCATGTGCTTTTGCTGGTAGAACTTTGATGGAAGCCGACGTGCTGCTCTTGTACACAGATTTAGTTTGTGTCACTGCCATTCTGGTTGTTGGCACAAAATGCACGTGTGTACGGTTTACACACTGCCAAGACTGATCAGCTAGCTTGCAACTGTGGATCAACACCAATAGACAAGAATCATAATTGCATGCATATGATTTTGTAATTGTAATATGCATGTTGAAAAATGCAAGTGCTGTTCGGCTGAGGAACTAGTAGGTACCAGTACAAGGTTGGAGGGGATAAACCCTGTGTGTGTGTGTGTGTGTGGATGATTGGTTGCAGACACTACTAGCTACAGCTGCTGGTAGAGTACGTTTTCTTGTCAGTTCTGAGTCCGTCAGCTGTCATGACAGCATGCTGCAGCACCTTGATTCCAGGGGGAGAGATTTAAACAAACCGCAAAACAAAGAAATTGCCCCTTTTGAATAATCTGTCATCTTGATGGAAAATGTCACCTGCAGGTAACAGATGTTAACATGCACAGTTTCTAGCAATGGTCATTCATCAGTGTGGATATTCTAGATGCCTGCTTCAGGCAGCACGCCACCGACCCAGCTGAGGCCAGAACAAAAATCTCAGTGACGACAATGAAAATTGAGGCTCAGTAAAGATGTAACTGATTATCAAATACAACAGTTAAATCATACCTCCAAATGGCACAGAATTCACTGTTTTAAATGTAAGATTTACAGGGGCGCCGGAACCGGAGGGGCAGGGGGGGCAGCTGCCCCCCCTGTACCCAAGCAGGGGGGGCAAGAGTTGGCTTTTTGCCCCCCCCCCCCTGGAAAATCAGGTGACTATGGCAAGAGGGGGGGGGGGGCAAAACCATGGTCTTGCCCCCCCCTCCCTTCCCCTACCTCTCCCCCTACCCCTCTTAGTGCTCTCTCCCTCATCCCACCCAACAGAGAACTTCTGTTTTTGCCGTCCGAAGGCCGTCCGCTCCTCTGATTGGACACACCCCCCCCCCCCCCCCCCCCCCCCCGCTTTTCACTTTTTTCGGGCAACGTCCTGGTTCAGTCGTAAAGGTTTTTTTGTCTACACAGCATTTGATGCCCCCCCCCCCCCCCCCCCCGCTTTTCACTTTCTTCGGGCAACGTTCCCCCCTCCGAGATTCTGCGCCCCCCCCCCCCCTCCCCCAACATCTTCCGGCGCCCCTGATTTAGCAATGCTCTCCATTACCATTTAGTCAGTCTAGCACCATGATCAAAATAAGAGAGTTGGGTGGCGGGGGTCAGTGTTGAAAGCTGCATTGTTGCAGTAATAGTAAAACATGTTAAAATACGTCCTAGGGGCAGATAGCCAGTCCAGGGAGCTTGCCCCCAACAATCCTACCGCTATATGTTTCTGGCCGGTTTAAAAGCTAAACTAATGACAAGGAAATTTCAGAGAAACAGGTTCAAGTTAGAGTAAGGAGGGGTGGACCATGATTGAAATGTGCCTTAGTTCGCTGTAAAACATGCTGTCACAAAAACGCCACAGATCTCACCCTCAAATGATCTTGAACACAACCGCCGGCTATGATGTATGTATATCGTTCACTATAGCCTGCGCCGATGACGCAGTGCCACTGATAGGACGACTGTGACTGATCGGTCTCGCATGTGTCTACCGGCAACACTGCTACTGCACTCTCTCCCTCTCTCTCTCCACACACACACACACACACACACCGGCATACGCGCGCGCACGTGCACACACACACACACATACACACACACACAGAGTCGGTGTGACCACGACCATGACTGCGAACATTTACCTATCAATTGAGATTTAGGTCACGCTTTTAGTTTTACTACACGTCACTTCGGCAGTCATCTATAGGCCTTCCACTTCAGTCTCTCCTTCCCCTCCCATTACCCCTTTTCGCTCCCCTCCTCCCCAACCCCTAACCCATACCCCCAACACACCCCAGTCTCTTTCTTCGTGGCCTCTTCCCCCACCCCTTAGTCGTAAGCATCCCTCAGTGTACCGCCGTCTGTGGGGGGAGCCGGGTTGGCCGAATGCCCTAGAGCGTTTGACTTCTAATGCTCGGGTCGTGAGTTCGTATCTCGGCTGGGGCCAAATATTTGTGCTGGCTTTTTCATCGTTGCCCCGTCTTTGACTGATATCACCCGTATGTGGTGGAAAAGGACGTTAAACCCCCGAACACCCACCCCACCCCCACCCGCCGTCTGCGGCAAAGAAGCGTCGCTAGCCGGTTAGGTACGCGAGTGACCCAGTAGCAAGCGAATAGTCTGTGTCAGTGTGTGTGTGTGTGTGAGCCTCGGACAGTGAGAGAGAGTGTGTGTGCATGTGCGTGCGTGCGTGTATCGGGGCGGGGAAATCCTGTCTCGTCTCGCCATATAGCAAGCCTCAGTTGACAGATTCATACAAATTACCTGTGCACACTTTGAAGCCGGATTTACAGTAACAGAGGCTGCGGGCTGCGGGCTCAATAATATAAACTGACTTGGACCACTTCAGTTTGTAAGTGTTTTTATGATGTTTCATTTTCTCCCGCCAGATGTTGTCCTTTGTTGTTTGTTTATTCTGTTTGTTTGTGGTCGCCTGTATGTATTTGGCATAACACCGACTCAGTTACAGGCACGGCACATCAGTGCCGGTAGTTGTGGGATTTTGTTCCGACGTCAGTCTTGATACTGTGCTCGGGTGGACACTTCAAACTGTGCTCCGTGATTCAGCTGTTTTGCGTGCAGTGCGTGCGTACTGACTATGTGTGTGTGTCAGTCACGGTGTGTGTGTGTGTGTGTGTGTGTGTGTGTGTGCCTAAGACAATTACTACTTCAGTAAATCATTTGAAGGCTCGGCCTCCTAAAATTAATTAGTGTTGATTGTATACCGTAAATCTTCAGAAGTGTAGGGTTCCGCGGCGCGCAGCGTACCGTGCCGTCTGTGATGGGTAATTTGTTACAGAATCCCTTCCTGCGTATGCAAGTTCTGAATCTAGATGTCTTCTAGGCTGACTTTGTGCAATTAAGACAAAAACAAACAAAACAAAAAAAACCCAACCCCGAAACAAAACGAAAAACCAGCTTTATGCCAAATGTGGCAAACATTCGGATGTTTCAATGTCAAACTGTCCATCTTACTGTTCATTGATAGACGAAAATATATTTTAAAGTATCTCCACCACCACTCCCCACCCACCCACCCCTCCACACACACACACACACACACACACACACACACACACCCTCCACCCTTCTGGCTGTCATTCAGTTGTGCCGTGATTTGCATATAAACAACATCCATTTCGCTGGCGCTTATTAGCCTTACATGATTCGCATAACTAAATGATCGTTAGTTTGGTCTGATCGAGATAGAAGAGTACAAATTTGAACTTGAAAACGCCAGCATCTCTGCCGGCGTCTGGAAAGAGGCCCTAAGCGCCCATCAGATTTATGCTCCTCAACCCCTTTTCGCAGATACCAGTAGATCATTCCTCGGCTTTATTTTAGTGCAAGTGCATCATTATACATATTCAACGTTTCTTGGTTGTTTTCCACTGATAACCGAATTTTTGTCGCCTTCGGCAGAAGAACTCTAGTGAATGGACAGGACATAACAGAGAGGTCCGCGGCGTTAGGGTGGGGTCTCAAGAATTTTTCTGTGTTCATAGCGTGCAAATTGTAGTGTGTGGGCCAGAAACTATGATATTCGAAAATAGGACTCAGTATCAGAAACCATGATGGTAAGCAATGGTTTAGGGGAAACTGCTTTTGAGATGATAGCAGACCCGAGACCTATCCAGACCGCCTCAGTCAAAGTGCAGTTGAGGTCACAGTGAGGGAATAGTTGAGAGGGAATGTGGAAGGGATGGATGAATGAGCTGCTGGGTGAGACAGAGTTAGGCAGTCGTAGTAGTTTCTTTACGACTTTTACATGTCATTAATATTTTGTTTGTTTTTTCTTTTTGGACTCTGTGTGTGTGTGTGTGTGTGTGTGTGTGTGTGTGTGTGTGTGTGTGCCGGTGTGAGTGTGTGTGTGTGTCGGTGTGTGTGTGTGTGTGTGTGTGTGTTTCGGAGGGGGGGGGGGGCTTTACGGGGACAGAGGGACAAACACACGACAACTGATGATGTAGAGGACAATAATGTTCCCTGGCGTGAGATGGGCTTGAGGATATTGGGTAACCGGCTCACAGCACTGACCACGCAGTTCGTTTCGTTAGCAACTGAGATACCATGGCACCGCCAAGTGTCTGGATAAACACGGGGCCGTATTTTAACTCATTCGTGACACCAGTCAGAATTCTCCATCCATTCTCAGCTGAAAATGTCCAGTGTTTGTTACGCCAATGAAGCTTTTTAATGTAGTAAGGTTACTGCAGTCATGGCGGGAGGTCTAGGCAAGGGCAGTGTCACAGTTGAGACGGCGGCAGCCCCAGTCACAATAGAGTTAAGCTTTTACTTTTCTAGGCTGAATTGTGACGGACAGCCACTTTGTCCCGCTTTTCACTCTACTGACTGGTGTAGCGGCAAGGTTAGCAATACTGATCAAGCTTTGTCAGTGAAAATTTTTGCCCAGTCATTGCTTACTTCACGCTAGTCTGCTATGCCGGCCACCAACCGGATTTTTCTGTGCACTGTGTAAGCCGCGTGGCGCTTTCTTCTGAGGGTATTTGAGGTCGTTTTGCCCAGTCGCTGGAGTGAGAGTAAACAAAGCCAACAGCCTGCATCATTTCGTTGCCCGCGTGATTTCTGTCCATGACCCCATAGTACTGCCATTGGACCGGCTCGGAGATATGCACTGACGCAGTCGAGGTTGCTCGAGATGGGCAGAAAATCGCGTGTGTTCAGACACAGAGGCAACATTATACTCATACGGGGCAGCTTGCTGCTTTATGTTTGCATGAATGTTGCGGCCGGGTCCGTACAGGTTTAGGTTTGACCAGGTCAGTGTTACAAGAGTTACGATTGTAGCATATGTCGTGTTAGGTGTAGCAGAAGTATTTATAACTGGTATGTACATCTGTATCGAGTTTTGTATGTTTGTTTCCCAGTGAATAATGATACATGTACGGGCGAAACAGCTGTAACGCCAGGCGGAGTATCCAGGCAGCTTTTCATGACAGATCAATTTGATCTCTTTTCATAGTCACGTGACCGAGTATACGTATATATTCAGTTCTGTTATTGTATTATTATTATTCATGTCAGGCCACTTGATGTTTTCACACGGGCTTTGCGATCGATCAGTATCCGGAGAATGAAGCTGCTACTGTACTGACTAGTATTAATAATGTTTTGAATATCCTGGTAGTCAGTTTTCTTACACTCCCTGCGTTTCCAGCATTTTCAGCGCGGTGAAGTGCCTCGTTCTGCTTAGGCATGGCGTTCCTAAACATGTTCACCATTCTTAAATTATGAAAGGAAAAACTTTGAGACTGTTTACTCTCCCCCATTGCAATGAAACTTCTCAAAGTGAAGATTGACAATTGTTCACAGCATCCTGCATCTACTAAACCTCAAGTTAAAAAAAAAGAAAAAAAAGATATACTGCTGGGGCGCTGTTTGGTTCTTTCAGTTACACGCATTTAGGCGTTACAAGTTCAGAAAGTTAACAATCTAAGTCTACACTCAGATGTTGTTCCTTTAAGTTGCATGACTCGCACACTCACTACCTCAACTTTAAAAAAAAAAGGAGAAATGTATGATTGAGTTCACGTAGCATGGCCGGCTGCATGCATGACTGATATATTTCCCACGGCCGCCCTGACAGTGCGCGGCACACCCCATCAGATAAAATGGAAAACGGGCGGAATGTTCATTACTGACATAACATTATGTCTACGTGTACCTGTATGTGGGTTGTCGGGACATCACTTGTGGAAAGAAACGCACTTGGATCGGCCTCAGTAGTCTTAGTGGAGCCTGTTGTGCAGCTCAGTGTTAGTGTACTCAGTGACAACAAGAGCACTGAGTGAAAGACTGAACGCGGTACAACGTGCGTTTTGTAAGTCATAAGCTGCTGGGGCTGTTCGTCATTAAATTAAGACCACATGCCCGCAGGGTGTCAGTCCAGGTTTTATTTGCGGCATTTGTATTGTGATTATAATGTTGTAAATGTATACCTGTCTTATGCATGTACTTTCTCGGCTCCTGTTCGGCCGGCATGGTCGTGTGATCTCTCTTTTACGGTTGTTTACGGTCGTTTTTTGTCTGATGGAAGTACTTCTGCAAGTACTTCTGCTTACCTGTTCGCTGTCGCTTCGAACTCGTCTACAACTTGAACTTTCTGCCTTTTAGCACCAAGAACATAACCGTTTCTAGAAGGCTTGGCATCTAACACCAATATTCTCAGTTCCCACATTGTCCATATTGCGTACATGTATGTCTTTTTCATCCGGTACATTATGACTTTGTGCAGATGCTGTGTCCCGTACCCGCGGGAGCTGCTCGCACCCCGTTACTGTGGACACTCACCCGCGCCTTCGCAACTCAGGCCACGCCTGCAGGTGCCTCTGTGCCCGGCGGGTTGACACTGACAGCGGGTGTCCGCGCTGTGCTTGCTCCACGGACGCTCAGAGGTAGACGTGGTATCTGTCGTTATCATCAGCGGCTGCTTGCGAATTGGGTGCCGCGTGTAGAAGATTCCGGAGTTGTGGTGGTTCGTTCCCGGCGTGAGTTGCACTCATTGTCGCCGATTGTTTGCTGCACCATGGGAGGCCAGCAGTCCAAGACTAGGAGCGGTAAGCAGTGGACACTGATAAGTCTAACGATAAGTCACATTAGTGTATTTTCATCAGTTTACTTTGGGAACGCAGGTCAAAACGGTGATGACTTACTAGTATGCACGCTGAAACGTTTGAGGCCAGTTGAGTCTTTGTGACAGTGATATCCCCTGTACTAGGAAAAACAACAACAACAACAACAACACACACACACACACACACGCACACACACACACACGCACTCAACAACAAACAACAACAAACCTGGTGTATGATTTATGGAAAGAAAGTGCACACCAATTCATTCCTGCGGAACCAGAGGGGAGGATGGGACTGAAGCCTATCGGACAAGACCACACGGCATTGTACCTTGTGCTGCTGTGCGGCGGTTAGCGGACGGGCACTTTCGGTAATGCATCTACACGTTACTGGCACAAAACGACAGCTGCGATGACAGCCGCTACAACGTCTTTAAGCCTAGATCACACAATCATGGCCACTCATAATTTGAGTGATCACTTAATGGTGCAAACAAGAAACAAATAGTCGTCTAGATTTTCGCATCAGTCTCGCGAACTTTCTACACGATTACCGTGCCTTTGTCACTCGAACTTGATTTTGAACAAGCTTGACGATGGGAGCTTCTGTACACAAGTAATACAAAAGATGATGCAAGTTTGTAATCAGTGGGAGGGTTAAACGTATATGCATGCACAGCTCTGGCAGTCAACAAAAAAATCACAACGGTCAGTTTTGGGCAAAGTAACTGCGAAAATTTAATACATGTGAATGTGTGCCGAAGACATCACTTGAAGGGGTGAGCGGTGGTCTAATAGGTAGCGCGTCGGATTTACTGAACGGCCGTCACCAATGTCGAGTCATGGCGATGTAGCGTTGGTTCGAGCCCAGGTCGAGCTTGTGATATATGTGATACCGGTTTTTCCTGGCTGGCGGGCTGCTCATCGGTGGTTTCTCTCCTGGTCATCCGGCTTTCCTCCCCCAGCAAAAATTGTTGAAAAAAAATTAAAAAGCAGGTATTGGGTGGCGCTGCACCGCGGCGACGCTCTTCCCCTGAGGGAAGCAGCCCGAATTTCCCGAAAGGGACAGTAAAGTTGTAAAAAAAAAAAAAAAAAAATCTGCGTGTTGAATTGAACTGAACTGCACAGAACAGGGTCCCGTAGTGAATCTCCGTGACGGAAAGGCTATAGTTATGTTCTTGGATCGGTCCGGTCAAACTGGTCAACAGGAGGCACCTGTCCAGGAAAGAGGTCAGTAGCTCGGTCCTGTATGGGTCCGCTAGCGCCGGGTTTATTAGCACAAGCCCCGCTCAAGTCATGCGGCCGGCCATCTACGCTCAGTGGGCAAAGCTGAATTGTGTCTCCTCACGTTGTTGAGAACCACGAGTAATTTATTAGTTGTAAAGGATTGTATTTCTTTCTTGCGAGTCCGATTTTCTCCTGTGTCGTCTTTTGGAACAGACACGGTATACAATAGACACACACAAATGTATAATAAAATATTCAGTTACTGATTCATTCTGCATGCGATATCAGTGCAGCAGTTTTAGATTGTGTTTGTGTTTCGGATGAAAGGCGTCTCTTTTCAAGGTTTCTGGGCACACCGTATAAGCTTATGGCCGTCAGCTGATCCGCCAATGGCTGTCATTAGCCTGCGACCAACGAAGAAACTGTTCAGTCTAGTAAATATCATAGTAATGAGACTAGTAGCACCTCTAGGAGTCGGTCCAGTTCAGCTCAAGTTGGTGTCGGTGTTCATGCATGTGCTTTATCCACCAAGTAATGCTTTATATTACTGAACTGCGCTTTACCTGGGGCTACCGCTAGTCCACACATGCGCGACTGATCGGGAGCGTGGGTGTCGCCGGCTGTGTGTAACTTATCGGCAATAAGTACACTGCAGAACCCACGCGCCAAGGTAGCCTACAGGCATTATCTCAATACTAAACATGACCGACAATCCATGTATGCCGTGACAGCGGCATTACAACTGTTACAGCATGAAATTTTTGCAATAACCGTGACTAGTAGTACATCACATGTATTCGCACCGACCGGGAAGTCATATGATTTGCACATGAGTGCCCGAGTCGTTTCCCGTTGGACGTGTTGCTGTCCCTTGCCGAGTCAGAGTAGAGACGGCTGATATTTGCTTGTCGGTTCTGAAACGAAAGTATCGCATAAAACTGTAAGTATTGCCCGAAGCATTAGAAAAATGGACAAACACACCTGGACGATAGATGTAAAAGCTGTTCACAGAGATGTAGTGCTTCTCAATGCAAATGAAAAGGTTTAAACTTTGAATTTACTCAGTTACTCAGTCAGTGATGCCGTTTGAGGCTGAGGGGCCTTCCCTGGGGAGGGGCCAAGGCGTCTATGGTTATTTTTACGGAGGGCATGAATAAAACTAGTTCGTTTCTACAAACTTTCTAGACTAAAGGTTTGGGTCAGATGAGTCGGATTAGAATAAATCCGAATGGGTCTAAGATTTTCATGTACAGGCTCCGACAGTATGCTGGTTGGGACTGTCCACCTGTGTCCTATGTTTCTCAAGAGATGGCTACTTGAGAGTTGAGTAAATAAATTAGTGATGTCCCAGTGTCATGACAGCCCGCGCGGACTCTGCTCCGTGGGCGTAATCTGTACTGGTAGTAGGTCTGATGGTTGTTGTAGTCCGTGAGAACCTGTCGTTTGTGGGCATGAACTGGTATAGTATGCAGTCAGTACTGTCTACTCCTATGTTACAGGCTTGTTTGGACTCCCCTGTATCTCAACAGGTCAAGGATATATAGGGGCAACCAGGCGGTTTCCTGCAGATACTCAGTTTTGTTGTCAGGTTACTTTGAGGTCGGTTGACCCTGAACTGACATTCCTGCCAGTGGTTTCTGAACAAATAAACATATGTGTATACTGGGTTTCACATCCATGGGAACTATAAAGGACAATTGGCTGACCATAAAAATATAGGACATTTGTCCAGAATGTTGTCCACTGTGGCACAGAAGTGATAGGATACGTTTGCCACAGTCGGTAAGAAAGGAATAAGACATTTTGAAACTGATGAAAGGGGTTATCACCGATGTCTGACACGGATATATAAAACCCAGTGTTTATCAGATTGAGTTTGTGCATTTGCGTTGTTGCATGTACCAGGACTTGTCCCATCCTGCAGACCAAGCACACTGTGATGACTACCCTCAGATTTCACCGTTGATTTATCTTCACAGCAAGTGTTACGTTTTCAAGCTTTGCTAACGCTACCCGCTCAGAGATAAGGGTGTTTGGTTTGGTTGTCATTGTTGCTGGGGTCATATTGAACACCGCCACCTTCTCGCCGGCCGCCAGTCCACTTAGAAGAAGGCAAGCCCAATAAAAACACTCATAGCTTTGCCACATATTATTATGCCTTAGGGCTACATCCTACAGTTGCGATTAGTGCAGAATGTGCTGTAAAGGAAGTCAGATGAGCCAGAGTACGTTTGGGAAATGTATAGGAAAACATACGGCCAGGCCTCTGGTAAGTAAAAAGTGACTGCTGTTTCATTTAGACAGAAAAGGAAGCGGTACTGACTGCAAATGGAGCTACAAACAATTAGAAGCACACACACAAAAATGAAATATATAGACCGCTTATCTTGGATTACACATCTCAGAGTCAACACTGAATCAGCTTTTTGGCCTGTGTCTTCGTCATGACAAACAAAGTATAACTTGTAATGATTGTTTGATTGCCACTACTTTGGCTGTTGACCATGAGCTGTGTCACTCAAGATAGGTGGGCTATATATTTCGTTTTTGTTTCTTCTAGTTCATTTAGATCGTTGAAAAAGTGTTTACTCATTGACTGGCTTCAGTCAGTCACTGAACGTATCGCGCAAACTGTCACTATGACATACATTTCTTTGGCTCTAAACATTAGATAGTAACACCATGTGGCATTTTAACCTGTTGAATTTTACTTGTTGACCTGGTACGACTAATTGAAACATTCAGGAATGCGGACACTAAAATGCCCGCTACAGACACAAGAGCAGGAGTTCCTCCTTGTCCAGCCTTGCCACTGACTTGTCAGCTCCCCCCCCCCCCAAAAAAAAAGGCAAGAACGCGTAGAAGTGTTTTTACACACCTAGCCCCCCTCCCTTTGTCCCGTAGCCCACCCCCAGCCCCCTCCTCCCCCCGGAAATAAATGAAAAGTTCCATATATTGCCCCTCATTCATTACACACATACTATTATCGCACGCCCGGCTGGTTCTGCACCTAGAAACATGTCAGCAGTGGTGTAAACGCATCTGTTGGGAGAATTGTCATGCATGTGTGTCACACTTTTTGTTTTTGCTGTATGTTCATACCTCGCCACACAAAATTAGCATCTTCCAGATTACACACAGGTTAAAACCTATGTGCCCTAGTGCCGTGGATAGGTGTGATAAACAGTGATGCAGTAGAGTGCAGGGAGACCCGAAAGTGAATGATTTGTCATACAGACAGAGTCCTGACATAACAACAGTAGTTGTTCTGTATGCTGATTGCACAGGTAATAGTAACATATCTCTGAGCGTAGTATGATATTGGTTGTTGCATCGTTTTGCGGCTGCTGTCCTTGTAGTGTATTTCGAACAGAAATTTTGGTCTGAAAATGTGACAGAAATGAGAATAAGTCAAAAGTAGCTGTGGCCCCTTAGCGCAACCTAGAGGTGAATGTATGTCCACCACAGCGTTAAGTCATTGAGGAGGTGTCCTGTACTCTTACTGACCAGTTTGATAAGACCAGTCCAGCGGAGCATTGTGATGATTCAGCATACCACCAGAGAGCTGTGGTTGCTAGGATACACTTGACAGCCTTGGCATCGCAGGATGTTTTATGATATGAAGTCCCTGTCTCAGTCAAGGGTCCCACAGTCTTCCCTTTGATTTGCACTCCAGTTGTATTTCTTCCATTCGATCGTGGGCAGGTGCAGTGCAAGGACTGAACTTCTCACCGCGCCAAGAGGCAAGACCGAACTACGCAAGATCAGCGTCCAGCGGCAGTGCAGACATGGCTCCTGTTGAAACTGTGGCTTGTAAAGAGGATGAGCTCAGTGATGGAGAGTGAGTACATTCACTGTGGGCTTAGTTGGTAAAATTCTCCAGGAGTTGCTTCACTAAATTCTACAAATTGGGGCAGTTGGGGGTATAGTGGTTAAGCGGATTCGTCACCACTGCGAGAGGTCAGGTTCGAGTCCCACTTGGGGTAAAGAATCTTTCCTTCTCGTAGGTGGCACTGTTCATTCGGGCCAATCATTAGGGGCTCTCTTCAGGTACTCCGGCTTCCTCCCCCTCTGCTTTGGAAATGTTCAGCCCACAAAATTTGAAAATAAATGCAATTCTAAATTCCGAAACTTAAATAGCTGAGCTGACCCTTCGCACCATGTGATTGTAATGCTTGAAGTTTACTCCAGTCAGTGAAGCACACACACACACACTCGCTCATCTGTTCGTCACTCTCTCGCACATTCTCACGTCATTCATTGTCACGGTCACCGTACCATGATGAGCCAGTGACGACAACAATATGCAGCTTGCTTCTAAGCACCTGATATTTGGTTATGTTCCAGTATGCGTGAGGTGCAGGTTGGAGAGACAGCAGTGCTGCTTGTCAAAGAGAATGGAAAATTCTATGCTGTTGGGAACAAATGCACCCACTATGGAGCTCCCTTGTCAAAAGGTACTCCAACATCTTCAGGGTTTTTGTTGTTTGTTTTCTTTTGGTTTATTTGTGTCTTGCGTTATCATCAATGAATGCTTGTTCAGTGCGTTATGTTGAAGCTGAACTATATACTGTCTGTATCTGTGTATGCAACTAGGTGCATTCTGTAATGGTGTGGTGCGCTGTCCGTGGCATGGTGCCTGCTTCAGCGTGAAGACAGGAGATATTGAGGACTTCCCTGGACTGGACAGTTTGCCCAAGTTTGAGGTGAGCACACTTTTTCTGTCGAACAGTAAAAGATCATGGCCTTTTACAAAATAATTGTTGACTCGTGTATTCTGAAAAACCACAGCAGGGACTTTGGTCAGCGCAGGGGAGAGAACTGTGCCTACATGGGGAATGTGATCTTAGATGATAGCATTCGACGATGACAAAGTTGAAGATGTAGAGTATGTGAAGTAGCTGTTTTGATACTGATATCATTTTCTGCACTGCAGCAGTCACCTGTCTTTGTCTCTTTAAATAACTGTCTGTTGATAATGCACATGTGTATTCTGATGCTTTCTGTTGGTGTTTTTTATGCCTGGGTTACTGAAGGTGGGTCAAGTGCTGTGTGTGTGTGTGTGTGTGTGTGTGTGTGTGTGTGTGTGTGTGTGTGTGTGTGTGTTGGGGATATGCGGGGGGGGGGGGGGGGGGGGGGGGGGGGGGGGGGGGGGGGGGGGGGGGGGGGGGGGGGGGGGGGGGGGGGGGGGGGGGGGGGGGGGGGGGGGGGGGGGGGGGGGGGGGGGGGGGGGGGGGGGGGGGGGGGGGGGGGGGGGGGTGAGTGGGGGGGGCGGATGGGAAACGGGAATGGGGGAGGTTATGGGGGTTGGGGAGGGTGAACATTGGATGAAAGTTCAAGGATGTGCTTGTACGAGTGTTGATGCATTTTTTTTTACCTGTCTGAATGTGTGTATGTAGGATGAATGACTGTGGAATACTGGTTGCATGAAGCTGGTGTGACGTGAAAGTGAAAGAAATAGTACATGTAATTTTGCATGTGCTTTACATGAACAGGTGGAGGTACGAGACAAAGATGTGGTTGTCAAAGCTGATCAGGGGCCCTCAAGAACACAAAGAGGGTCAAGGCCATGTCGCGAGCTGATGCCAGCAACAAACAGACATTTGTTTTGGTTGGTGGAGGTAAGTGGAACAGTTTTAGTGCTGTTTTATGACACCTGTAGTGAACTTTGGCTAGTAGAATTACATTTTTGTCAGGCCTTGTTAAATACTGGTGCATTGTAGGACAAACCTTCATGGCAATCTGTTCAAAGGAGCCAGTCTGCACCTCCTGATTAACACACAACATCCAGTTTCTATTGTTCTGTCCAAGTGTGCGGGCCCAAGAAGGTCACAGGAAATTCAAAAGCACAAAATGGAACACGTATAGGTTTTGAATGCATTCCCCTCTAGCGCTGTTCAAAAATGCTCACTGGTGAATACCTTCCATTGAGTGCGTGCTATTCTGATGTTCAGCATGGTAAATGTGCATGCCTTTTATGTTGGTGTATTTTGCAGGGGCGGCCACAGTGGCATGTGCAGAGACATTGAGGCAGGAAGGATTCACAGGTCGCATTGTGGTTCTGACAAAGGAGAACTGCCTACCCTATGATCGACCAAAGCTTAGCAAGGTGAGAAGACACAATTTTCTTCTGATGCAGCCGAGTGTAGAATTTTGGTGCTACCGGTACTTGTTTTAGACATTTTAAATGATTATTATGATTAGGAAAACTTAAAAGTTTTTCCACAAACGCTTATTTCAGGCTATGAGCTCCACAGCTGAATCCATCGCTCTGCGCAGCCAGGATTTCTTCAGCAGCTGTGACATCGAGTTTCGCACAGGCACAGAGGTGAGTGCTACGTTCGGGGACCAGGGAAACTACTCCCCACCTCTGATGTCTTCCCGTACCACTCTGTAATTAACGGCAGTTGCTGAAGTCACGGAAAGTGCTTTGCACGCATACTGGTTTCAGATTTTCCATCTCGCCACTACACTATTCCATCTTACAACTTTGGAGGAGGGTGTTGGGCCTGTAATGTAGAGATGTTGACAAATTGTTCACTTTAAACATTTGTGCAGCCCAGACAATGTTACATGTACATGAATCTGAATTGTAGCATCTTTACAACTTCTGCTTTCATGATAGCGAGAATCCGATGATTGTACTGTTGAGTTTTATAGTCTTCAGTTTGGTCTAAAAGTGGTCTTAATAGAAATGAATTATTTATTACATGAATTATTACAGGAAATGTGATCGCTAATGTCATAACATGTATTCTGATAACTATATAGGTGACAGGATTAGATGCAGGCAAAAAAGAGGTTCTGACCTCTGGTGGTCCCGTGCAGTATGATTCCCTGTTGCTGGCTACAGGTGGCAGGTAATTAGAAAAGTTGATGCACTGTCCTCTGAAAATAGCGCCCAGGTGCCTATTTAATTCTTGGTGCTTAGGGCCCCCTATGACACCTTTTCCAGATGCTGGTAGTGATATATCGATGTGGCATCATCACCCTGCTTTTCCTCTCCTGTGTTAATGACACGTAAAACTGCCTGAAATGATTCAAAACGTCCATTAAGACACACCTGTTTTTTTTATCACAACAACAGTGATTAGTGAATAGCAGACACTGTGTGTGTGTGTGTGTGTGTGTGTGTTCTTTTAGCTATTTTAGTGCTTTTTATCTTTTTAGTAGCTTTTAGTTTCTTTTAGTTATTTTACCTCCTCTGTAAGTGCTTAGCGTTCACAGAGAACAAGTGCAAATAAATATTCATTATTATTATTATTATTAAATGATTCATTTGATTTGATTTGGGCATACAAAATGGATTGCCCTCAGAATTTATGGGCCCTAGATTGTCTGCTCCTAGTTTCTTGTTGGTACATGTACATACTAATCTTATCAAGAATCTCTCAGATCGTTTCACAAACTCTAGGATGTCTTCTGCACTTTAATTGACTGCCCTAGCGCTAAAAGATTTCTGATTGTTTTGGGGTGTTATACGCCCTTTTTGATTCCTGTTTGGTGTTTATTTTTTTTGGTTGTTTTTGCCTGCGTAAGTTATCCACCTTCCATAAAATTAAAGGTACCTATTGTCATTTGAATAAGTGAGAAAACAGGTCAGCTAGTACCGTGGTGTTGGCCTTGTACAGATTGCCTCTGCAAGTTGCCTGAAGGCTTTTACTCAATTATTGTACCAGGTTAATTGTTCATCGATGATTGTGATCTTAATTATTTCAAGTGTCTCAGTTCAGAGCACAGTTTGATGCCGAGATTACTCTGGACATACATGTGTGAAACAATGTGGATTGTTTTCCATCAAATTTAAATTGATTCTTTTCCCCTGCTGTCCACAGACCTCGCACCATGCCGATCCCAGGCATTGACCTGAAGAATGTGTGCGTGCTGAGAACCCCGGACGATGCCAACCGCATTGCTGCCAACAGCGAGGGCAAGAATGTCGTTATCATTGGATCTTCCTTTATGGTAAGTCGCCGGTGTGTGTGTATGTCTATTGTAAGCAGAATATGGGCACATTGCTTGCTGAGCAAGACCAGCTCTTTGAGGAAACTTGTCAGTTTCTTATTCTTGTTTTTCTTCAGGTTCATGCTATTTTGCCCATTGACATTTGTCTACATGCCTGCACAGCATGGCCTTTGTTCTCGATTCAAGTGCAACCCTGCCAGTGTTAGTCTTTCATGCTTTAACTTCCCACTTTCCAAACCCCTTAAAGAGATTCATTGCCAATCAGAGTTTCTTGAATTATGCTTGGAACTTAGCAATACTTGAAAACATGTATGGAAGACAGTTTCCTACTTCAGGAGATCTTTGTTGACATACCAAACGAGTTTTGCAAATGACCCCCTTGGACTTTAGAGAATGGGGGGTGGTGCATAGTGAATTGGTAGATGCACCTCTTTAAGGTTTGTCCTGTGTATGCAAAGATAAGTGAGATGTTTTAGAAATTTCGGGTACAGACAGTTTATGATGTTAAATTTTCATTCTTTTGCTAGTCATTTGTGTGCATGATCTCAATTCTGCATACTCATGCACTCGTAGGCACTGCCTCATGGTCATTTATCTGTTCCATTGCATGACACAGTTTGCTTCTTGGTGCTCGCTTGTTTTGTTGCATGGCTTATGAAGCAAAAGGAATATACCATGTGCAGGCATCATACTGAATTTAACTTGCGTAATCACTGTCACTCTGCGCCCATGATTGAAAGTCAGAAGGAAATCACGCTGTAGTTGCTTTCACTGCTTCCTTCATTGCTTGATGCACACCCAGCAGATACAAGACACCCTCACTATAACATGGTTTGGGAGTCTCTGAAATATATTATTCACACCTTCATGACACTGTAGTCAGTTATTCCCTATCTCAAGGCAAGCGATCGCTTGGAACCCATAGACCTCACCAAGCTACAGTCTCACAGTATAATAGAGAAGCATATTATACTGGAGGTGATTGTGGCTATGTGTTTAGCTGGCAGGCACCATAGCAACATACAATGCACAGACAGGTCCCCCATGAAGGCTTAAAAAAACCAAGATATCAACATTCCAGGCGTTACGTTTGCTCTTTTAATTATCAAAGTATCAAAACTAAAGTATCATTAGACCTTTTTCAGTACCATTTTGCTCTGATCTGAAGAAGAATACTTTTGATTCAGTCGTTTCAAGTGATGAAATATGTACCTATGTCGTGGTTTTTTTTGTTTTTTTTTTTGGGCTGTCCCAAATCTTTGCCAGCTCCAGTGATGTTCCTCCCAGGTCATGGGTGGAACCCACGGAGGACTCGGAAGCTGGGACAATTTTTATTATGCATGATGATGGAGATGAGGAGGATAGTAAGATGATGCTATGGAGGTCCGTGTGGTTTGGGACTGCGGGACAGGGCCGCATTCCACGCTCCCTGTCATAAATATCCCGGTATTAAGCAGGCCCGGGAACTACGGCACCTGCGGTGCCGGCCGTGTAATCATCCACATCATAAGATGTGTCATACTAAGGGAAGCACCCCCAAAGTCGCACCCGTGAAGTGGGTGAAACTCGGCTGTGTGGCAACAGCCTCCCCATCAGGCCCATAGCACACCCGCTCTGGGTAGGAGCCGACCTAGGTTGGAAAAATCCCACTTGCCTCGGCTGGGATTCGAACCCGGGTCTCCCGGTCCATGATCCGAAGTGCTAACCACTACACTACGGGGGCCGGTTACCTATGTCGTGTTGACACTATGTCCATTTAAAGGAACAAGTTTAGGCAGAAAGCATCCTGAGATGCTGCTAGTGAACCTTCTTTCAAGAAAATGTTGCTCATGTTAATCATTGACTCCACTGGGCATGTGCAGGCATGGAGGTGACTTCCTGTGTGGCAGAAAAAGCCAAGAGCGTATCTGTGGTTGATCTGATTAAAGTGCCCTTTCAGCTCGTCCTTGGTGATCGAGTTGGCGCTGCCATGCAAAAGGTACCTTCGTTATCGTGCATGACACTCATGGAAAACTTAAAAAAATTAAATGTGACATAGCATAAAACTGTAATACTTCTTGATTCAGTGTTTAAACTCTACAAAAAGACATGATCAGCAGTCTGTTGTCAGGTCACTTGGTTTAATCAGTCTGCTGTGACACACTTGCTGCATGGTGTCAACATTTTGAAAGGTATCCTACTTGTTAACACAGCTTGTACCCTGCACATTATGCAGGAGCCTGTAAGACATCTTTTCGTCCTCTATTCAGCGCAGAAATGTGAAAATTTCCAAATCTGCCCAGTTGTGCATGCATGCAGGCAGCGTGTTCTCCCTTACAAAACATCCCTTAAAGAGCTGTTACTCTTGCCTGATTCTGGCAGATAGCAGCCCAAACTGAAAATCTGTGGAAAGAGAAAAGGAACAGGAAATCCCTGTGCGCGGTATGAAACATGTTAAAAATATATACATGTATACACTAGGCAGGGAGGTGCCGTCAAAGTAGCACTGACAGGAAAGGTTTTGGTAGAAGTCAGAAACAGGCCAGGACCTCCTTATGTTCACCTTTTGAGTTGCAATTGTGTTTTGCACGAGTGTTGCTGGCAGGTGGAATAGCCAGTGTGTGTTTGTAGTGAATTGCTTGTACAGTTCAGTGCTGCTGGTTTGTCTTTTCTGTTAGATATATGTTAACATATTGGTGTGTTATCTCTTATTGTCATACGGGTCTCTTTGTGAAGAGGATGCAGTAGATGTGTCAGGTTTTCAGCTTGTCCAGAGAATCTTTCAGCAGTCAGTAGATAGTACTTTCGCTGCTCGTACCATCCATTCAGATTTGGTTATTTTTCAGCGTGTGCATTCTGGAAGATGAGAGTTGACCTTGTAGGAGATATGACAGATATTGGCTTATTTTTTTTACCCATTACTGTTATGAGCGAAATTCAGGCTGTTTTCTCCCTGGCACCATTTGTAAGCGCCACCTGTTTTTTCTTTTCGTCCTGCATGCATTTTATTTACTTGTTTTCCATTTCCAAGGCCCATACTAGATGGAATGGGATCTTAATGTACATACCTAATAGTGCTGCACGTGAATGTACACAAAGGCAAGACAGGCACATGAATTTTGACTTGATCTGGTGAGGAAAAGCCCAGCTATATTCCTGCCCACCAGGAGAGCCAAACCCTGTGCCACAGGATCGGCATGTGGATGCCTTGACCACTAGGCCAAATCCCCTTGCCATAAAATCCCACTTGTGAAAAATTCAAACATATTTAACCTCTGAAGAGATCTTCTTTTAGTTTTACTGTCACTGTCTGAATCTTCACTTCGTCCAAGCACTTTCTTTGGCCTGTTGACTTATTCAGATCCTGTATATAAAACACATAACGAAGGATGCTCTTCTGATCTTGCTTCTCTGGCTTGAACTAACACACGTTTCACTGGGTGATTCTTAACACTGCTGTTAAAGCACTTGGCAGTGTGCACCAGTTGACTGAACTGCATACAGTAACGGTCTTTGCTAGGGCTTTAATGTTTGCTTTTTAATTTGGTGGCTGTGAGATGCAGATGAACACAAAAATAATATTCATTGGTTCTGAGTCATATTTAAGAGGGGGAAGACCCTGCAGACAAGTTTGCTTTTGGATTTCACCGCGGCATCATCAGGAGTATACATCTCTTGCATGTTCTTAACATCCCTTCTTGCAATTTAAGTTCCCAGCATATGCCCTGTCTTCACTGCCCACTCAGTCAGTCGTTGATGTTGGTCTCTGTCGTCAGGGCTGGAGACAGCCGTGTTCTTGCATAAGAAAGCGAGAAGTGTGACGGTGGTTGGAAGGAGCAAGGTGCCTCTAGAGCCGGTGTTCGGAGCCCAGATAGGTGCAGCCATAGCTAAGGTAGATACCAGAACATGGTGGGTGTGATTTAGTTTTGATGAAAAAACTGTCAAGCCTAGGACAGTAGGGCAAAGAAAATGATTCACACACACCTTGATGTGTGTTAGACATTGGCGGTGTTCTAGCTCCTGCCACTCTCAGCCCATTGACACTTACAGGTTATAGGCAACTGACTTTCATGATTCCAGAGAAAAGGGAGGGAAATAGTGCTGACTTGCGAGAGCTGGCAGATGGAGGTGCATTTTAACATCCCTTTCTAGTAAATGTATAACCTAATCGGAGGCACATGCATAGAATGTGAGGTACGTTTATGTCAAAACCAAAGATGGTGGTGAGGCAGTGGGATAAGTTTCACTAGCCCAGGACACTGCTGGCCATTTACAATCACAGGGCATAGCTCACATTGGAGGTGATTTGAGCACACCACTTCTGTACATAAAAACACATCCGCCATGGCATGTATAGTTTTTAGACGAACGTTTTCAGCTTCAAGTAACAAAAATTAATATGCATGTCTAACATACAGCAGTGTTAAAGGTAAGCATTTGTCAAACGCATGAGATACTGGCTCTTGAAACTGTTTTAAATACACCATGTCATGGCATCACAGGCCTGTGTCTGGGTCGGGTTTGGTCAGAGCTGACTGAAGAAATTCTGCTTTAAAGTCTCAGTACGTTTGTCAGGCATACAGCAAAGCTGTGGAAAACGTTTCATCAAATGCGCTCAATCCGTGCTTCAGAATCAGTTACTTGGGACACAATGTACAGCATCTGAAACCATTGTGGTGACGCTGGTTGGTGTATATATGTTCTGCGTACTTAGAAGCATATTGCGCAGACGTTATTTGGTTGCGGACTTAACTAGACAGCGCTGACTATAGGCCATTTTAGCGACTTTGTTAATTGGAAGTGCTAGCCAAAGAGAGTCGTATCTCTCTACTACATGTACTAGAATCCGCAAAGGCATGAATATGGTCACAGTGGCCAACAGGAACATCTGTACATTCGGCAAACAGACTTGGAGCTCTGTAAGTGGCAGTTTTTCCGCTCAGAACTCATTGTAATAATAATGAATTGTACTTATATAGTGCAAAATTCTCACAAAGTGATTCAGTGCACGTACTCCCGCACTCATACCAACAGATATGAACACACACACACACACACACACACACACACACACACACACACACACACACACACACACACACACACACACACACACACACACTGAATCAGCTGAATCAGGAGGCGATAAGTGGGCCTAGTCAAAAGCCAGCCAGCCAGCCAGATGCGTTTTCAAGTCAGACTTGAAATGATCTATGTCTGACTGGTCACACAGGCCGGTAGGTAGTGTGTTCCAGAGTGACGGGGCAGCAAAGCTAAACGCGCGCTCGCCGACTGTTTTGAGGTTTCAATGAGGAACTTTCAATAGTTTTTCAGAATAAGAACGAAGAGTGCGTGCTGTAAATGAATTTGAGAGGTAGGCCAGAAGAGTTGCTTAAGCAAAATACCAGTATGCAGATTTTGTACTGAATGCAGAATTTCACATTACAAACCTAGAGACTTTAAACACCTGATTTCCTCAGTGTCAGTGACTACAAAATTACAAATGGGGTCACAGTGTCCAAACAGAGCATCACTTTATTCACCTGAGTGAGAGCTTCAAAAGTGGTAGGGCTTTCCTCCCACCATCAGCTAGCATCCACGCATTTAAAGCAACTAAAGTAAAGCACTTAAAATGTTGTAAAAAGCTCCTTTAACTTGTGTATAATTCTATGTAAAACAACCCATGCAGCAAGTGTGTTACGCTTTTTTTTTTTTTTTAACCCATTAAACTTTTTTTTTTTTTAAACATTACTTGCTTTTCCTTGTTCTGCTTTGTCCTCTTCATCAGGTCAAATAGTGGTTTTGCTTTTCTTTTTCCAGCTTCATGAATCCAAAGGTGTTAAGTTCTACTTTGAGCGTGGCATCAAGGAGTTCCGTGGGAAGGACGGACAACTCACACAGGCAGTGCTGAGTGATGATACAGTGCTGGATGCTGACCTTTGTGTGCTTGGAATTGGTCAGTTTGTGTGTGTGTGGTGTGCGTGTGAGTGTGCGTTTGTGCTTAGGGGTGGTCAGAGTATGGAGTAATTTATGTAATCGTGGCATGTAGTTTGTATAATTATATTCTGTAATTTGTGTTTTAAGTCTCAGTGTTGAAAAATCTTTTATCATAAGTATGAATCCATGTTTCAGGTGTTGCCCCTGCCACAGATTTTCTCAAAGATTCTGGAGTGGAGTTATCCCCACCAGGCTTTGTCAATGTCGACAAGGTCAGTGTGTGTGTGTGTGTGTGTGCGCGCATGTGCATCCGTGTGTGTGTGTTTACATTTTTCCTCCAAACAAAAGTGGTTTTCATATGTGTGTTGCCTCTATTCTGGAGGCACAAATTTAACTCCGTGAAGTAACTGCTGACAAAATGACATTCACAACTGTAACTCAGGACATGTAGATGTTTTAAAACCATTCTCACACTTCTACAAGTTCCGCAAATCCCAGTTAGGGACTTACGAGTAATGAGTATTTCTCTTCGTAGTCACTTTCCAGTACATGTACATTGTATTACTTCCAGCAAGTTTAGCGGTATGAGTATCTGGATGTTTTTCTTGTGGATTTTTTAAAACACATTTGTAGACAAAGGGTACCGACAGTAAAATTTTATCAAGCGTAGAAATGTATCAATAGTAATTAAAAATTAATGTATCAATAGAAAAAAAAAATGTATCAGTGGTAGAAGTGTAGTAATAGTCAAAATGTCATTTCTGTCGCAGCAAATGAAGACGAACCAGCCGGGTGTGTTTGCAGCAGGTGACATTGTGAAATTCCCCCTCTTCATCAACGGAGACCAGCCGTCCAATATTCAACACTGGCAGATGGCGCATAAACTTGGTATGATGACCTTTGTACTTCAGAAGTTCCCCATCCAAAGGATGTTTTTCTACGCACATTCACCATTCTGATAACACAGGCTGGGGGGACTTCTGTCGCTCTTTGGTTGCTTGAATATTAACCTTATTCTTACCAAGTAATTTATTCAGGAAGCCATCCACCTGTCCAAGTAAGCAAAGCAAAGCAAAGCGGAAGCTCAGTAAACCCATGGTTTGTTCACAAAAGCACATAAAACTGATAAGAAGAAAGCAGGCGTGAGTTAACTCTTTGACGACGGAGCGCAATTTCTGACACAGAAATTGCGCTCCGTCGTCAAAGAGTTAAAATGATTTCCCATAGTACCACACAAGCAAAAATAATGCCATTGGCAGAGCACCAAAAGAATGGGGAAATCATCTGGTGCAGATTTTGTGTTGAGCTCTTTGTGCAGTGAATGTAAACAAGTTGTTTCTTTATTACTGGACAGAAAACTCTTTTCTTTTCACTATCTTTCCTTTCAAAACCTCTCCCTAAGCGCCGTGAGCACTCAGAGGGTGGAGCTGTGCGCTATATCAAGTCTCCATCATCATCATTTTGGCCTGGTCTCGTAGTTTTGTTTTATAACGTGTTTCATTAGTATTTGTTTGTTTGTTTGTTTGTTTTTGATCAATTTACACAGGTGTGTAGCAGTCAAGTCTTTCGTTGTCATGTTTACTTACAGGGCGTGTTGCTGCACTGAACATGCTTGGAAAGAAAGTAGACGTGCACAGTGTGCCTTACTTCTGGACTGTCATGTATGGAAAGAGTCTGCGGTACACAGGTATATCTGACCCAGCATATATATTTGTTTAACCCTGTTTTCCAGACGAGATCCACATTACTTTCATTCAAGGGTAGTCCCCATCCTTAAGTAGTATTCAGATGACATACATGTACTTTTCCCCCCCCCCCCCCCCCCCCCCCCAACGACAGGTGAGTTTGATCTTCTCACACTTTGTGTTTGCAGGTTATGGCCCAGGTTATGACGACATTGTTATCCATGGGGATGTTGACGCCTTGCAGTTTGCAGCTTTCTACACAAAGTGGGTGCATGGTTTTCTCTATGCAGTGTATCTGTCTTTCAGGGGTTTTTTGTTTGTTTGTTTTTGTTTTTAAATTATTTTTAACCAGTCAAATGTCTTACTGTGTCAGGTTGCGTCCATTGCAGTTGGTAGTTTCAATGTCAGACAGTTCATGATGTTGGCGGTCATTGTTTCGTCAAATGGGTGTGATGCACATCGTGTGTCTCTTTGCGTGACACTGACGGAGGAGCTTTTTTGACGTGTGTGTTTCTGTGTGCTGGAGGAGGCGAGGGAGAGGGGAGGGGATACTTACAATTTCATCTTCTCCTAGCGCGCACAAAATACCAGTGAGACATGAGTTGTGCTGTGTCGTTCTACCAAAGACCTTGGAATCCAAGATCTTTGGTTTTACTCTGGTTCCCATATACACACACAGGCTTTCCTCAGACGTTTCTTTGTTTGTCACAATTTATCTTCTCTCACGGCATTCACAATAACAGGAAGATGTGAATTGTGCTCTCTTTCTGCTTTGGTGTGCTTTTAGTCCCTGTACATGTACAGAATTACCAGAACGCCCCGGGCGTTTCTCTCTCTGCATGGCTTTCAACACACTAATGGATGAGCTTTTTGATTCTTTGTGTGTGCCGGAGGGAGGGTGTGTGTGTTTGTTTGGGGCGGGGGGGGGGGGGGGGGACTATCTTCATTACGTTCACCATACCAGGCCCTATTCATGCACAAAATTACTAGTACACCCCGGACGTTTTAGCCAGATGCTTGTCATTGCCGTCGTTAGACTGTGTTTTCCTTGTAGCTCATTGGCAGTAAGTGACCAGCTCCAAAGACACAATAGACATAAATGTACAGAAAGACTAGTACACCTCGGACGTCTGAGGTAGATGCGTGCAGTTGTCATCTCCGAAGACAGTGTTTTCCCTGTAGCTCACTGACGGTAACTGACCTACTCAATAGACATAAATGCACAAAATTACTAGTACACCCTGTCACACGCACCAAGCCTCACGCATGCGCACGCTGGAGTCACCCACTCCACTCAGACACAAGCAGGAGTGGGTGACTCTAGGCATACATAAAGTCACACTAACACATGAGGATGATTACGCTATTTTATACAGAGAAATATTCACATCACGCGCACACACACACACACGCGCGCACGCACACACACACACACACACACACACACACACACACACACACACACACACACACACACACACACACACACACACACACACACACACACACACACACACACACACACACACACACCTTTATTACCCAACCCCGTCCCCCTCGCAGCTACCCAATCACCCTTCCCCAAACCCACTAACTAGGTGCATGCGTGGTGCGTGTGACTGACAGGGTGTGGTAGTAAGTTTGTGCCCCAGCCCTCTCTAGAAAGAACAAGACTGACAACACAGTCTACAGGCCTAAAATCCATATGTCATAAGTCCATAAGTCAAGCTTCGCATCGACCATAAGCTTCTCTCATTGACTTTCTCCTGCATTCACGGCACTGCTCCACTATATCTGGCTGAGCTCATACCACTCTATAGACCTTCACGCAGCCTAAGATCTTCTTCCCAGTCCAGACTTGCTGTCCCAGGTTACTATGACAACACAAGCAAGAAACGATCTGGTGCACGGGCTTTCAAGAGTGCAGCTCCTTGCCTCTGGAACAACTTGCCAGCTCACCTCAAGTCAGGTTCTGCGTCAGTCATGACCTTCAGGCGGAACCTCAAGACGCACCTTTTCTCTCAGTTCTAATTCTTTTCTTCTTCTTCTTCCCCGACCCCAAAGGCGCCGTGAGCATGCTTACTGCATGGAAGTTCTTTTCGTAGCGCTATACAAATGGCCAGTCATCATCATCATGTACAATACTAGACTCAGTCTGTTTTGGTGACACAACCCAGACGTTTGAGGTGAATGCGTGCAATTGCCATCTCCGTAGACTGTTTTCCCTGTAGCTCATTGATGGTAAGTGACCAACTCCACAGACGTAATTGTACTGAATGGCTGCTGCTCGTGTTGGCGTGCAGGGGAGACAAAGTAGTGGCTGTGGCCAGCCTGGCGTTCGACCCCATAGTGTCACAGGCCGCCTCCCTGATGGAGCAAGGACAGGTCATCATGAAGTCGGAAATCATGTACGTGTCATATTCCTTCCCTTTAACTTGATGTTGTATAGATTGTGGCCAAAGTGTTGGTGCCCAGGGCTTGTATTCGTTTATGAAAACGTACTTTTTACAATTAAAATGTTAATATTATCTGTGTCCTTTATGGGGGGGGGGGGGGGGGGTACATCTGCATCCGATTTATGCCAGATAAAAACAATTTGAACTCTTCTGTTGCTGTTGCAAATGATTACTGTCCACGTTACGAGTGACAGAAGTGCAGTAAGAACGTCACCACTGGCATTAGGAACCATCTAAGAACCTTGAAATAGGGATAAAAGTACAGTTTGCTTATATATTTTGATTTCCTGCCTAACGTTCTGAGGGAAGGAAGCCAGGGGGTATAAAAATACTTGGTGGGAAAATGAAAGGTTTCCTTACTGATCTAGACCTGTTTTGGAGCTGAGGATCAAATCTTTTGAAACAAATTCAAGGCATGCGGCTGGTCTTACAGCGTTCTGTTGCTGATTGCTTTTAGGAATTTTCCTTACGATTTGTTCATTTCACACCCCAGCCGAATATTGCAAAGAAATTTTAAAACTTCAAAAGATAAAAAAAATTGAAAAAGAAGAGGCAAAACTGTAAGAAGTTTCCTTCTTTTATTCCCAGTATCTTTGCAGAGAGAGAGAGAGAATAAACACACTTTATGTTAGAACAGAAGTGATTTTCCCATTCTATTGCCAGTTTTCACTGAAAACAACCAAAATTAAAATCCTGAAGAAAAAAACACAATATTAATGCATACATTTGAACACACACACACACACACACACACACACACACACACACACACACACACACACACACACAGAGCTGTCATTCATTGAAAAGTACAGATATTCGCATACAGGTATAGTCGTCAAACCATGGAGAGAGAGGGATGGGGGGGGGGGGGGGGGGGACACAGAGAGATAGAGACTTGCTTCCTGATTGCATGTATTGATTGTAGTCCACATTACAGGGAGGACCCCAGGAGCTGGGTCGGTCGCCTGAAGCAGACGTCATGAGGGACGACAGTTGCCATGGCTATGCCCGCATCTTCGTGTTTGCGGCTTCCAGTTTCCCCATCAAACAACGCATATAGTGACTGTGACATGTACATTTACTTAGTTCTGGACAAGGCAATTCTGAACAAATGCTTCGCACAGAAAGGGCAGAAACTGCTTCATCATGTTCTGAACGATCAGTCAAATGTGCGGTTCTGTAATAATTTCTGGTCAGTGTGCATTTCTTATTTCTGACCAAAGCAGCTTAGAAACCAATGTCGTTGACGTGGACCACCACTTAAAAGTTCCCGAGAAAGAAAGGTCAGGCGCTGCGTGCTAATTGTGTTGTCTCCTTCCCTACTGGGAGACTGATGAAGTCTACGGTTCTGTTCTAACGCTTGATCGCTTGTGAGAACATACTTTTGGGTGTGGCTGCAAGAGTTGTTGATTGGGAACATTAACTTCTGAGTAGGCAATTTGCTGTCCGCATGTCGGAGCAGTGAGGCTGAAAGATGGTTTACATTGTGCGGATAGTTGGGGGGGGGGGGGGGGTAATACTGTCCAGATATTAAAAGAGTGCTGATGAAAGTCAGGGGAAGGTTGACAGTGGGCATTTGTATGGTTCCGTTCAGTGTGTAGGTCTTGATGAATTTGCCAGAAATATAAGTGAGTGCTGCGATTTATAATTATTTCAATTATTTGAATGTATTGTTGTAAGCATCGTTTGATGCTTTTCTAGTTCCGTTAATTTGATGATTATTTTCTGCACAGGTCAGCATACCCATGTGTTTATTCAGTATTGCTTTTGCTTCAAGAAGAAAATACACTGATTAAGATTTCTTTTCTCGTTTTCTCTTTTACGGGGTCAGTACTCATTTTGGGAAATTCGGGTCGTTTCCCCTGGAGGAAGCGTGTTGACGCAAGTAGAGCCCAACGCCCCCCCACCCCCGTTCCCTCCACACACACACACACACACACACACACACATGCGCATGTTCATTCAGTTTTGGTCATTTTGTGTACTTTTCTTCAGATATTAGAATCATGTAAATACATGTATTATGACTATAGAAAATAAATTCATCTCTGATTGATCAGGTTGTGTTCATGTTTCATCGTCTGCTTTCGTCAGTGTTGTTGGTTTTTGTTGTTTTTTTGTTTTTTTTCATGAAATATGAGTCAGGCCCTGTTAAGCTTAGCATTATGTGCCATCTGTCATCTTGTTTTTGTCATCAGTGTGTACAGTACATCTTCGTTTCCATTGCTTTTGATAAGCCTGTTCCTAAAACTCCCATGACAAGTTACATTATCATCCGTGACAAATCACACAAGACATTTTCTTGGGGGTGGGGAGGAGGCACACAACCCATGGCTCAAGACTGACGAAAGTGACTGGAGACGGCACTGACGGGCAGATTATATGGGGAAGGAGCAACCACCCAAACTGAACAGTCCCGCTGAACACATTCGAACCGGCGGGTGTTAGAATGCCACGCCGAGGCGGCGAAAAAAAAAAAAACCCACAAAACCACTGACCAGACATTTTTCCATCTCCTCGTGTTTGGGAGTTTAACGTCCTTTTCCACCACATAAGCCTCTGCTTTGGAAATGTTCAGCCCACTAAAATGATTTGAAAACTATGATAAATGCAATTCAGAGACCATAATTATATCGTCTGCAAGGCCATCTTCTCCTCTTGGACTGAGTCTCGCGCGGCAAGCCCGGCCATCAGACCGGGTTATATCCCACACCACCAGCAGGTAATAGAAACCGACGGGAACCCAGCCTGTCACTGCGAACTCCTGCAGCGCATGCGGCCCTCCTTTCAGGACCGGTATTCTGATCTTACACCCGCCATCTTGGTTTTTGTCCTTCTCATGATTACCTCAGTGTTTCCGAGATCCGGTTACGTTCAAGAAAAAGAGCGTGCATGTGTTCTTCGCTCTCCCCACCCCCCCCCCCCCCTCCACTCCCCTGTGATAAATTTTGGAAGACACGGCTGATGGAGATACGACGGAAAATATGCTGACACGGCGAGGATCTATTGGACCTTCAGGCCATGCCTTCAGGCTAAAGGCGTCAGGCACTACATGCGACTTCCGCCAAACTTCACTGTTGTAGTAGCAGTCGGTTATGGTCACCATCACTGACTCAGGAAGAGAGTTCCACAGTTTGTGGGGGGGGGGGGGGGGGGGCACCGGGGTGGTCGAATGGTAGAGCGTTGGACTTCTAATGCTCGGGTCGTGAGTTCGATCCCGGCTTGGGCCAAATACTTGTGCTGGCTTTTTCATCGTTGCCCCGTCTTTGATATCACCCTATGTGGTGGCCTAGAGCGTTGGACTTCTAATGCTCGGGTCGTGAGTTCGCATCCCGGCTGAGGCCAAAATTTTAATATTTGTGCTGGCTTTTTCATCGTTGCCCCGTCTTTGATATCACCCGAATGTGGTGGAAAAGGACGTTAAACACCCAAACACCCACCCACCCCTATGTGGTGGAAAAGGACGTTAAACCCCCAAACACCCACCCACCCACCAGTTTGGGCCCTGCATTTTTTGGAAGGACCCGTGCACCATACTTGGTGGTCTCTCGGCATCCAAATGCCGAGAGGTTGGGGCGGGACGAGGGGGGTGAAGGGTAGGGGGGGGGGGATGGGAGCTGGGGGGTAGGGGGTGGGGAGTGCTGTCTGTAAGTGTGCGCTAAAAATGATCCACCTTGGTTCTACTTCTGAGTGTCCGCACTCCACATTGATTCCTGTCAATTGACGTGTGAATACGTTTGAATGTCTGAATAAAGCCTTTCCGGGCGGCCAAGGCTTACCTATGCATCTTGTGAAATCATGATCAGTAAGTTTGTAATTGGATGCTGTATTGTGCCTCGTTTACTTCACAAGATGTATATTTTCCTTGTTTATCTGGCCAGGTTTATCTTTTAGGTTTGTGATAGGTAAGTTTGTGATCAGTAAATTTGTGGTGAGTAAGTTTGTGATCAGTTAATCTGTGGTCAGTAAGTTTGTACTGTAATGTACAGTAATGTACTGTGCCTCATTTACTGTACAGAAGTATGTTTTCACTGTTGTTCGGCCAGGTTTATCTTTTAGGTTTGTGATCAGTAAGTTTGTGATCAGTAGATTTGTGATCAGTAAGTTTGTGATCAGTAAGTGTGCGATCAGTAAGTTTGTGATCAGTAAGTTTATGATCAGTAAATTTGTGGTCAGTAAGTTTGTGATATAATGTACTGTGCCTAATTTACTTTACAAGAAATATGTTTTCACTGTTTTTCGACCAGGTTTATCTTTTAAGTTTGTGATCAGTAGGTTTGTGATCAGCAAATTTGTGGTCAGTAAGTTTGTGATATAATGTACTGTGCCTCATTTATTTCACAAGAAGTATGATATAGAAGGGTGCTTCATTTGAGACAGGGAGGAAAAGAGTCTGCGTTGTTTATGATTACCAATCCACACACACACACACACACACACACACACACACACACACACACACACACACATGAACTAAACAAAACTATACACAAGCCGTTTTGTGAACCGTAGTTCCAACATTATTTGTTTATTTATCATATGACAAAAAAAATTTGTAAAACCACAAGACATTCAATGGAATAAAATAAATAGAAAGACAAACAATAAAAGAGTAACCATACACACACACAAACTCAAATCATTTCCTGAAACACGTTTTCATCTCCTGAAATCACAACCTTGGAAATCAGGCTGCTCGTTAAGGCGTCAAAAACAAATAAGACACATGAAGTTAAACTCACAAATGAGTCACACACCCATACAAAAAAAAAAAAAAAAAAAAATGAAAATGCGAATAATATCCATTAGACAGGACACAATTGCTGAAAACGATGACATACTGAAAGCTGCGAGTTTTCCCAAAATATATTGTCACTATTTGATGTTTAGCATTAGGAAGCTTGGTTTTGAAAGTGGGGTGAGGAGGGGACCGGGGGTGGGGTGAGGTTGGGAGGGGGGAAGGGGCGTGGCGTGATTGGGGTGGGTTGGGTGGGGGGTGGGGGTGAGATGGAACGTGTGCGTATTTTTATTAGGTTAAGAGCAAATCACATCCAATGAAATGAATAACAGGGTCTGGGAAACAGCAATGACTCTATTGCACAACATGTGAAACTGTCAAATACGCGATAAGTATCGTACAAAAAAAAGAAAACACAAAAAGAACCAAAATACAATGACAATGGTGAACTTATCATATACCTAGTTACGTAGTGTGAGGCAGTTGGCTCCCTTTGAATAATGGCATCTTGAAAATCAGATTAGAATTACATGTCGCGAGACGGCGGAATATAAGCAACGTGATCGTACAGAGATCACAGCTCATATGGCACATGTAATATCAATCGTTAGTCACGCGTCTCGAGGTAAAAATTCACCGAAAAACCCCAGAATACAAAGCGAAATAAACATTTGATGGAAAAAATTCCTTTTTCATTGTCAAGAGGCAAAACTTCACACATAAAAAGGTTATTTGTGAAGCACTGAGGGGTTTGAAAAACTAGTCATTTTGGCTCGAGACAAGCACAGGAAAAACAGACCCATTTTTACTTCAAGAAGTAACCACAGACATCCTGGTTCACTAACAACGAATGCATCGAGTATTCATTTTCACATACTATGAATAATAATTAATGTTCTCACATGACGTATACAATGAATAATGTGTTTCCCCTTACGACAGAAATCTCTCACTCTCGTCCCCAGAAGCCACAGGCCCAAGGTCAAACTCAAACGGAAGTCGAGGCGCCACCTCGCGGTGAGTGCCAATTTCAGGATAACCCACAGAGTAGGACCCGAATAACTTGTCGTCCGACTCGTTGCCAGCGTCTCTGGCAAATCCGTTCAGATCAGTTTCGCGCTGGGTTGTCTCCCATTCGTCGGAGAGTTGCCGGTAGGTGCCGCCGCAAGCGTAGCCGAACCAGTCAGCTGTGCGTTTGGAGTCTCCGCTAGCCACACGGTTGTGGAGCTTGAAATATCTGGAACAAGCAGAATGTATATACACCGTCATGTAGACATGACAATTACGCTCCTCTGCTAACCGTCGCCTTCCTCGCGTCCCCACTATGAAAACATTCGAACAGCATTCTTTTGCCTCAGGGACCTGTCCAGTGGAATGCCCTGCCATACCACCTCATTGTCAGTCAGTCCATTTGCAGCTTTAAAAAGCGCTCTAATAGCTTACCTGTTCAGGCTGTGCTTTGAGCAGATGGTGACGGTACAGCGCATCATAAATAATTTGTGTTCTTGTGCGGTTGTATGTGTGTGTTATGTTCAGTGTTGTAAATGCTGTTGATCTGATCGTTTGTACATGTTATTGCTGCACATTTCCCAATGTCACTAAACGCGCCCCAAAGGTCAGGAACACTCCACATACACTAAATAACTGTCGTTCTGCATCAGAAAACTAACCTGCTTCCTTTGAAGAAGTAGAAGTTGCCGTTGTGGTCGCTGGTGGCGGCCTCCGGGTGGCGTGGTGCCCCCACCCAGTACACGTCTGTCTGTAACGGGTAGCCGGGTGCAACCTGCTCGTACCGCCTGTCCCACTCCCAGAACTGGCCGTCCTGTAAGAACGTAATTTCGTGCTCAATTCAGTATTCGAAATATCAGTGCCGTCCAGAGAGAACATAATTTCGTTTTCAATGAGGTTTAAATATGATACGAGAGGAATTTGGGTCGATCCGCCTCAACGGTAAACTTGAACACAGTTTAAAAAACTTAAATACATACATTTGAACCAACTCCAAGTAATTTGTCTAAACTGATGTATTTAATATCATTATTATTGTCATCATAGCTAGCGATGGACGGACAGCATTATTATTATTATCAGTAGTAGTAGTAGTAGTAGTAGTAGTAGTAGTAGTAGTAGTGGTGGTAGTAGTAGTAATAGTAGTAGTAGTGGTGGTGGTAGTAGTAGTAGTAGTAGTAGTGGTAGTAGTAGTAGTAGTAGTAGTAGTAGTGGTGGTGGTGGTGGGTAGTGGTGGTAGTAGTAGTAGCAGTAGTAGTAGTAGTAGTAGTAGTAGTAGCATAGTTGTTGTTATTCAAGACACCTCACGTTACACTAACCCCAAACATGAAGATCTTGGTGATTCCTGGACCGTAGGTGAAGGTCAAGGCAGCGCTGGGCCGGAAGCGGAAGTAGTCGGTATAGTTCAGCCAGATTCGGGGATACCCTTCGTCCAATCGGAAGTCGGTGTAGCGCCAGACTCGAGCTCCTGAAAAGAAGAAAAAAGAAGTTCAATGTTAGACAGGGTTGGTATCTTGCCGATCAGTACATCGCTGAACGCAACAGACTGTCGTCTGCAGGCCGTGGGGGCGAAAAATCAAATTATTCTACTCAGCGTTTGCCCACACCACTGACTGACTGACTTCTCGATAATTGCGTCGTTTGAAGCCATTCGTTGGCTCAATGCCAGCCTGTAAGATGCTGTCAATGTGCAGGAGTCTACGCGGTAGGATGGTAGTCACTACCAAGAGAACTCTCAACAATTTGTAAGCGCAGATTTGTAGGAAGACAAGCGTATCAACTGACCTTTGAAGAGGTAGTGTTGGCGTGTGCCTGGAATGAACACAGCAGCCAGTACATGGCGCCGAGGTCCGCCGTTAAACACGTCAGTGATGTAGCGAGGGAAGCCAGGCTCTAGACCCCAGGGTCCAACCTTGTACACACGGTCATAGCGAAACACGTAGCTGTAGCCATAGTCATCTGGAGGGGAAAAAAAAGAGATTCGTTCAAAGTAAAACTAAAGGAAATTGTCAGTAGTCATATATATAGTAAAGGCTGCAATGATAATCCTTGCCATGTACCACTTAATCCCTTTTTGCCCAAAGTTTAAAAACCGGGACGTTTTCTAACTTTGAACTGTTCAAATCTGTAGTATCCTCGAAGGGCTATTCGTTTGTGCAAAAAAGTTAAATGATGAGGCAGTGAATAAACCGAATTCTGCGAAGTTGGACGTGTCATGTTGTAAATCATAAAATCATAAAATTGTGTGCGTGCGTGCGTGCGTGCGTGCGTGCGTGCGTGCGTGTGTGTGTGTGTGTGTGTGTGTGTGTGTGTGTGTGTGTGTGTGTGTGTGTGTGTGTGTGTGTTGCCAAAAAGCATGAGCTTGAGCTAAACGCAAAATCAAACGGCATTCCAGTCCAATGAAATCAACATTTCGCCGGACTTACCTCCAACAATGGCGTCTACCCTGAAGTCAGATCTGCAGTAACTCGGCACCCAAGGTCTCTGTGTGGTCGTGGTGGTGGTAGTGGAAGATGTTGTGGTGGGTGGTGTCGTGGTGGTGGTGGTCGTGGTCGTTGCCGTGGTAGTCGGTGGAGTTGTGGTCGTTGTTCTGGTCGGGTACTTGGCACCTGGAAGCACAAACATAAAACTTGTTATCAGAAAGACGAGAGATGTGGTGACGACCCACGTCAGTTTCGACTGGAACACAACCAACGTAGCACTCGGGGCAACGAATTTTTCCTTCTCGCATGTGGCACCGATCATTCGGGCCGATCGTCGGGGGTTTTCTCTGCCGGGGTACTCCGGCTTCATCCCCCTCTGCTTTGGAAATGTCCAGTCCACAAAATTTGAAAAATAACTGCAATTCTAAATTCCGAAACTTAAATAATTGCGCTGACCCTTCGCACCACGTGATTGTCATGTCCAGTGTGCGAGAGAATGTGTGTGATTCGCGTGAGCGTGCGTGTTGGGTTCAGCTCGCGGCGCTTTGAGCCGATTCATGGAACTGGGTAAAGCGCCTATACAATACTCATTATTATTATTATTATTATTAAACGTCTGCAATTACCTACTGTTTTCAGTACGCAGTACTAAAGAAGCTTAAAAGTAACATTCTCAAACAAAAAAACAAAAAAAAACTTCAACACAAAATAGGTAAAGCCGGTTCTTTGGTCAGTTAGTTGAGAGCTAAACGCGCTGAAAAAAAGGGAGAACAACACAGAAATTAAATGGAGAAAAAAATGAAGAGAAAAGAAGACGAAGTTGCAAGCCATTGAAAAGACACACTCAGAGAACAGCCTACGCACACTCACAAAAGCGGTTTCTCTCAGCAGTTAGATTTGTCTCATGAAATACAGTCTTCACAAAAAGTTAAGGACCAGTCAACATAATGGGTGACAGTTTCAATAAATCAGACAAAATAAACGAATAAGATTTTTCCCGTAAAATTCGGTAGCAAGGTTAAGGGGTAATTAGTGAACATGGCGACCACTGTGTGGCGACCACCGAGTTTCAGTGTTCAGTGAGCGATACCTGGGGCTTTCTGCACGGCAAAAATGAGACGCAGGTCAAAGAATGCATCCCTGGTTATGAACTGGGCTCATTTGTTTGCCTACATAAGCCGCCGTTTCAGGGATGTTCATCACTACACCAGCATGCCACCACGACATAAGTTGAATGATATTTGCAAGTGGTCCTTAACTTTTTGTGAAGGCTGTATTAACTCTTACCGTAGAGAGTCTGGATGCCTCTGACGTCATCAGGGTGGAGCTTGAGGTCCTGCACGTATCTGTAGTACGGCGCCATCAGGGCGTTAGGTTCGCGAGAATGCCCCAGGCCCAGCGCGTGTCCGAACTCGTGAGCAGCCACGATCTCAAGGTCAGACCCCTGTCCCGTCCCCAGTGTCCACTGCTCGTCGTCGTCAAAATGGGTGTCGCCGCCAATCCCCCGGCCTGGCTGAAACGCGTGGGCCAGTACGCCACCTGGTGTCACCGGAAATGATGTCATGAGTATCGGATGATAGCAGGCAAGAACGGGGAAAGGGTTGTGGAAGAGGCAGAAAGTGTCTGCGGTTGACAGCTCTAAAGCTTATACATACAGGTCAGAGTATGTATATCGGCATATTCGATATATAGAAGCCACTGAGCAACTAACGTAAACCAGAAACTAACTGCACTCACACCGCAGAATGTAATCTGTTTTACAAAGTAGACTTTTCAATCACCTTATTTATCTAATCCTCTATTCCTTTAGGTCTGCCTTGTATCCCACTTCATGGACTTCACGTGAGAAAGACTTTGGTTAGCCGCGAAATAGTCTGTTGCTTGAGCGGCGAGTAAGTAACCGCAAATAACTAACTACCCGCATTTATTAAATTTCTAAGATGCTCGGGTTATTTTCAGCACAATCTTTCAACACAAGAAAGTACGTTTTGAACATTTTTTTTTTATACATTCATGTCCTCCCACAAATTAAACTGTAATTAAATACTACACACCACGAATTTTTTTTAAATCCTTATACTGTCAAAACCAGATATATTTTTTGTTCTTTCAAGATTTGTTTGTTTTTTTTTCAAGTAGCGATGTGCTTCATTTACGATTTCCCCCATCTTCCCACTTTACAGTTCTGTTACGTTGCCAAAGCCAGTAACGTAAGCTGTAACGTAGACGTACCGCGCCCATCGAAGCGGTTGCTATAGCCGTCTCCATGTTCACCGTTAGCGAAGGTCACATCAATGTCAGCCTCACCGGAAGAGTAGCGGAACTTGAGAGGAGTGACGTCAGACCAGTACTTGAATCCGCGTTCTAACGCTTGCCTGTGTTAAATAATAATAATAACTGAGTGTTGTATAGGCGCTTTACCCTATTTCTTAAATCGGCTCAAAGCGCCGCGAACCGAAACCCAACACGCACGCCCACATGAACCACACGTACTCTCTCACACACTGGACATGAACACATTACAATAACGCGGTTTCGAAGGGTTGGCTCAGCTATTTTAGTTTCGGAATTTAGAACTGCATTTATTTTCAAATTTTGTGGGCTGAACATTTCCAAAGCAGAAGGGGAGGAAGCCGGAGTACCCGGAGAGAACCCCCGACGGTCGGCCCGAATGAAAACAAAATGTCCACATTAATTTAATTTAATCTTTCGGACGGTGCCAATATGGCGTCTGATACTTGTTACTAAACACAGAAAACACTACACAGATAGGAAGTTTTGTCTGAAAAAAAAAGGAACAAATGAAAACAAAAAGAAACACTCTTATTTGTAAGGGTAACATTTCTGAGCACTTCAAACAGGTTTGATTTCATATCATTCCGTCACGGATGAATGATTTACTTACCACTGGTCACGCTCGGGAAGTTGACGTGTCAGTTTCAGCGGTTTCCAGGTCACGGTGTCCTTATTCCAACGAGTGCCTGTAATGACAGAATGAACAGGTCACCCACACGCAATAAGAACAAATCATTCAGTGACTAGTATATCGCAGGAGACTGTCTTTGCAGAGGAAGCCGTGTCTGGCCGGAACCATCGCACCGTCAACTTCAAACACGCTGTTGGATATTAGTGAGGTAATCCTTTTCCTTCACAAATTTATCGCAGTCAGCTTTATAACAGTGCGTTCGGGGCAGTCATCTTCACAGACGCTAAAATTAGAATGCATATCCGTTTCGCAGAAATTCGCAGTAATTTCCTTCACAGCCATCAGATGCTAATATTAGTGAGGTAATTCTGTTTCCTTACAAATTTATTGCAGTCAGCTTTATAACAGTGAGTTCTGGCAGTCATCTTCACAGACGCTAAAATTAGAATGCTAACCAATTTCGCAGAAGTTCACAGAAGCCAGCTAAGAGTAGAAAAAAAAAAATCTTTCACAGCCATCAGACGCTAATATTAGAGAGGAAAGTCTTTTTCCTCAGAAAGTCATTGCAGTCAGCTTTATAAGAATGGTGGTTTTTTTACTGTCATCTTCGGAGATGCTAATATTACAGAGGTAAACCCTCAAAGAAAGAAAGAAAGAAAGAAAGAAAGAAAGAAAGAAAGAAAGAAAGAAACAAACAAACAAACAAACAAACAAACAAACAAACAAACTGCTGTTAGTTTTATATGAGTAAAAACTAGGGGAATATTTTGGTGCAGACTGCAGAAATGTTAATCAAAAAGTTTTATCTCAACAGGGAGTGCTTTATGTCCGACTCTACACGGGGAGGAGATGGGGAGGGGAGGTGTTAATCGAGTCAGGCCGAGTACTTTCTAGTTCACAGGCTCACTCAAGCTTGCACCCGTGAATTTTGTTGATTACATCTGTAGGTCTTGAAGCGGGTGGGTGGGTGGATGTTTGGGAGTTTAGCGTCCTTTTCCACCACGTATGGGTGATATCAAAAGACGGGGCAACGAGGGAAAAGGCCAGCACAAATATTTGGCCCACGCCGGGATTCGAACTCACGACCTGAGCACTGAAAGATAGTTCTTGAAGCCCCAACGAAGTCAGAGTGACACTGGCCGGGCAAAGTGTGGAAACTCAAGTCAGAGAGAATCGAGCTTATGAATATGCAATACGAGAAGGAACAGGACCCCCCCCCCAAAAAAAACAAAAAAAAAAACAAAAAAAAACAACAACAACAAAAAAACAAACAAACAAACAAACAAAAAACAAACAAACAAAAATGTTGTCACCACTTACCCAGCGACACAAAGTTTTGCGCTTCGGGCCAGTCGTTGAAAAGCGGGTTAGATCGGTTACTCGGCTTGTCCGGAAACCCACAGCGAGGTGCGCGCATCTTAGTTATTGTCTCCTCGTCCAGGGTGCCCGTCACAGGCAGTCCTGTGAATTTCTGGAACTCACTGCGGACCGTACACAGGAAGGTAAGAGAAACGTCTCGTATGGTGAGGAGAAATCGTCAAAACAGGTTTTTGTACTCTGTCTGTCTGTCTGTCTGGCTGTTGTCTGTTGTCTGTCTGTCTGTCTGTCTGTTTGTCTGTCTGTCTGTCTCTCTCTCTCTCTCTCTCTCTCTCTCTCACTCTCTCTCTCTCTCTCTCGGAGTAATGCGACTGCAGTCTAAGCGTTCTAACATGGTTTCGTTCAAGCTTTGTGGCTGTAACTGCCGTGATTTTTATAGTCTAGCTACTAACGGAGGAACTACTACAACAATAACAACAACAACTACTACTACAACTGAGTAGGTTTACTACTACTACTACTACCAAGGTTTATGCTGGTTGAATAATCTGTATTTTGTAAGGGGAGTCGGGCGATAGCCGAATGGTCAAGCGTTGGATTTGCAATGCTCGGGTCGTGAGTTCGAATCCCGGCTGGGGCCAACTATTTGTGCTGGCCTTTTTCTCGTTGCCCCGTCTTTGATATCACCCGTACGTGGTGGAGAAAGACGTTAAACTCCCAAAACACCCACCCACCGACCCACCCTATATTTTGTAAAACAGATTACATTTTGCGGAGTTGTGCAGCCTGAGTGGATTTGTACCGAACGTTAGTTTCTGGTTTACGTTCATCAGTGGCTTATACGTACATGTATATCGAATATTCTATAAACTGACTCTGACCTATATATTATGTATAATAAGCTTTAGAACTGTCAACCACAGATACTTTCTGCTTCTTCCCCAACCCTCTCTCTCTCCTTGCCTTTTGTTGTCATGCGATATTTATGATATCATTTCCAATGGCACCAGGGCCCGTATGTAAAACTCGAGGTTAATTTAACCCACGGCTACGGGCCTAACCCAGACTAGGACAAAAGAAACCCCCCCAAAAAATTAAATGAAAAAGGAAGCGAAGAATGAAAGACAAAAATCCTTCTATAACGGCATAGGCACCTTGCTGGAATGGACCCGCTTCCTGATTTAAAACAAACAAACAACAACAACAACCAAAAAAAAAAAAAAAACCCAGAAAATTTAACCCTAGAGCTAGTTTAGTTCGAGGTTAGACTCTAACCCGGGGGCTAAACTCCCTAACCCCGACTTTTACATTCGGGCCCAGGTGGCGCACTAATCTAAACACAAACGCAAGTAGCATCAAGCAGGGGGTGGGTGGCTGGGTGTTTAACGTCCTTTTCCACCACATAGGGTGATATCAAAGACGGGGCAACGATGAAAAAGCCAGCACAAATATTTGACCCCAGCCGGGATCGAACTCACGACCCGAGCATGGGAAGTCCAACGCTCTACCATTCGACCACCCCGGCTGCCCGCATCAAGCAGGGGTATAATGTACTGATATACTGACCTGATGGCATGCTTGATAGAATACTCCGAATGGAAAACACGCTCGCCATTGGTGGGAGAAGAGGCATGGAGGTAACCATATCGCTGGAAGAAATCCTGCACGGGGGGAAAAAGAATCCGATTCAAGTTTTAACCAGAAATATTCGGATTCATGTTTTACAAAAATTCACCATTTGTGTGTGTGTGTGTGTGTGTGTGTGTGTGTGTGTGTGTGTGTGTGTGTTGTGTGTGTGTGTGTGTGTGTGTGTGTGTGTGTGGATCCATGTCATGGTTCTGGCTGATATATCTCAATAGCTCCCAGTGTTGAAATTAAGAAAGAAAGAAAAAGAAGAAAGACCTAGGCAAAGACTGACGGGGCAAAAAAAAAAAAAAAAAGAACTAAAGCGACTTTGTTTTCCACCGTTATTCATTCAGACAGACTTCTCCAATTGCAAAAATTAAACCAAAAAAAAAAAAAAAAAAAAAAAAAACAAGCACATGTGTCAAAACAGAAAGTAGAACGTAAAAAAAAAAAGAAATAAAATTAATCAACAAAACCAAATGCATCAACACAGAAAGTACAAATAAGGAAATTGAAAAGGAAAAAAAAACAGAAAGAAAAATAAAAACGAAATCAGATTCAAAAGAAATAGTTACATTAAAAATACGTAGGTAATTTTGGGAAAAATAACAAACAAAACATTACTCACCACAATGTCAAAGGTTTCTCGCTTTTCTCTGTCTTGCGCTGCATCGTGTTTGCCTTGTAACAAACTATACAGACTTGCAGCACGTGCTGTGAGCAATGACCCACTTAGCACAAGAAGCAGCATAGCAAATACTCGGGCTGTACCCATCGTGGTGAAGCACTATATCCCTTACTGCAAAAGCACTTGTTTGGTCTTGTTTGAAACGTTAAAAATGCAACAAGTTTTTTTTTTTTTTTTAAATCGAGAAACTTGATGCTTTTTCCTTTCCTTTTCACTTGCAACGATTCTGCAGAAAACAGTGTATAAAGTTAGTCACGTCGAACTCAAAATCAAGTGAAGGCTTTTACAAAAACTGTTGCAGGTTGACAGTTTGAGATGCTAGTCAGTGTTAGCAAATCTCAGAGTTGAGTGCTCGGGGAGGGCCGAGACCTGATATTTATACAGCATGGTCATCCGTGTCCCCTTTGTTTGATCCGTGGATATTTTTTATCATCGGGGTGACCTCATTCAAACTTTACACCGGAAATCTGCCAAGTAGGGAGCGCGCGAGGCGGATAGGAGATCATCAAAGACTAGGTTCAGTATCGTCCTTCCAGTTAAGCTCGATTGAAAACATGTTGTGGTGGATTTCGCGCTTAACTTGAGCTCGTTCGCCAGAAATGAGGGGATTTCCCCAACCTGCGCAAAACCCCTTCGTGAAAGTTCGGCGGTAGTCGGTCAGAAGGCGAAAAGCAGGCATGCGGAAAGCTTTCACTGAATGGTGAGCTGTGTTTAGGGACGCTTAACCGGTTGTAGAGTAACATTGCCCGTATATGCACTTAGCCAGGAAAAAGGTCCTATTTGTACACACGGCACGTACTTCGTTGTTTTCAGGGACTGAATAATCGTTCATTCAGTACTGAAATTGCAGATGAGCAATTGCCGGTGACCAGAATTATTATGAGCAACGTAATTGCTGGGATCCTTCATTTGCTCCTGTTCTGTAGCAAAGAATAGATTGTCGATGACCAAATGACCTAATCATTCACGCACTATTTAGCCCAAGGCGACCTTTGTCCAGTATACGATCCGGTGTACTTAGATAGGTGCGTTGCACATCAGATGACCTTTCCCCAACATCTGGTACTTCAGAAGGTGTGTGCAACAAATAATGTGTTTGTGGAAAAATTAGATATTGTAGATATTGTAACTCATAGCAAGACAACGAATAAGACAAAAAAAAAAAAAATCTTCCTGGACAAAGATTTTATTCTACATCCATTTCATATAGATCGAAGTGCAGTTAGGTCCAATTTTGTAGAGCAGTAGGCTATTATTATGTATGTATATGTATATATATACATACATAATACATACATATAAGCTGCCCTTCTGCATTGTCCATTTAACTACCAAAACACACACGGGGAGTTAGTTAGTTAGTTATTTACGCCGCACAAGCAACAAAGAGTATTTCGCGGCTAACACAGTCCCATCCTGCCAGGCCCATTAAAACATAAAAGAGCTACCTTAAAATATGTTGTAAATACATATTAAAAAATTGTGAAGCTTAAAATGATCCAGTACAAGATTAATTTCTTCAGGGCTAAGCACACACGGGGAGCCGGGATAGCCGAATGGTAGAGCGTCACTTGGACTTTCAATGCTCGGGTCGTGGGTTCAAATCCCGGCTGAGGCCAAACATTTGTGTTGGCTTTTTCCTCGTTGCCCCGTCTTCGACATCACCCATACGTGGTGGAAAAGGACGTTAAACTCCCAAACACCCACCCACCCGCAAAAAAACCCCACACACTTTCACACATATGATTTGGTAAATAATGTGAATGTGAACGCATGTACCCATCCACAAAAAAGTGTTTCGAAATTGCCTGCCGCAAGTTACTGACTAATTTAAAAAAAAAAAAAAAACCCCAAAAAAAACGCCGAATGCGTTGTAAGACGATTTTTTCCCCGACTTTGGTACTTTGGGGAGTGTGCAGTGTAACAGCGTTTGTGTCAAACTCTGCATCGATACAACATATAAATCTGAACGTTGCCGGCCAGTTAAAAACGACGCCGAGCTTAAGTTATGATGCGACGCATGTTGTCCGACTTATAGTACTTTCGGGAGTGTGTGCAGCAACTTTGTATCAAACTATATGTGTCAACGGAGTATGTAGCCTACACGCCTCGCCCCCAAGCGGCAGCAAAGAAAGAAAACCAAAAAATAACAAAAAACAGCCGCGCGTCGTGTGGTTTGGTTCGGTGCGCGTAGGTTGGAACTCCGCCGCCGGCTGGACAAACTGAACCTGACATTCTTTGGGGATCAGGTGGGCGGGGTCTTGTTGGAGGGGTATAAGCGGGCTAGCAATAGGAGGCACGCGCTGTATTGTCCACTAGAACACCCGGAATGCACTCCCCTCGTAAAAACTCGATCGGTGCAAGTTTCACGCTGTGACGTACTTCGTTCGCTCTTTGAGCCGGGCTGGGACAAGCCTTCTGACCTTAATATTTTAAGGTTGAGGACTACCCCTGGGTGACAGTAACGATGATGCAAGCGGTATATCCAGGCCATTCAAATATGCAAAATCGCAAAACGTGAACGGTGAATCGGGTTCCATGCAATTAAAAAAAGAAAAGAAGTTATGGCCGATTCACCAAAGTCGGTCAACCTCTAGAACACAGAAAATAGCCGTTCGCTTAGCCCGTTTCGTGGTTTCAAACGCACACAAAATAATGTACACAACAACAAAAAAATGCATGAGATCATTCACTGATTTTGTTGTTGTTGTTCATTCACTGATTTTGTTGTTGTTGTTGCTGTTTTGAGCATGACTGTGCCGCATAGTATACATGTTTACTTTCATTCAACGTAGTCCCCATCCTTAAGTCGGTCTTTGAGTCCATCTCGGACAAGCCTTCTTAGCACCTCACATGTGCTGGATAGTTCCCGCTTTGACTTAGGGCACGGAGTTGGTGTTGTTGATATTATTGTAGCTTTTGTGGTTTGTGAATCAGTGTTGCAAGAGAGCTTAGGTGTGTTAGTGTGACAACGTCACTTTCGGATGTTGACGGACACGGACAAATCACGGGAGAACCTCACATCTGCTGGATACTCCCCGCTTTGATTTAGGGAATGGAGTAGTTGTTGTTGTTGTTCTAGTTTTTGTGGCTTGTCAGTGTATGTTGTGAGAGCCGCTGAGGTGTGTTTCTGTGACGTCATTGTTGGATGTTGACGGACACACACACAAGTTATGGGAGAACCTCACATCTGCTGGACAGCTCCCTCTTTGATTTAGGGAATGGAGTAGTTGTTGTTGTTGTTGTAGATTTTGTGGCTTGTCAGTGCATGTTGTGAGAGCCGCTGAGGTGTGTTTCTGTGACGTCATTGTTGGATGTTGACGGACACACACACAAGTTATGGGAGAACCTCACATCTGCTGGACAGCTCCCTCTTTGATTTAGGGAATGGAGTAGTTGTTGTTGTTGTTGTAGATTTTGTGGCTTGTCAGTGCATGTTGTGAGAGCCGCTGAGGTGTGTGTCTGTGACAACGTCATTGTTGGTTGTTGACGGACACACACACAAGTTATGGGAGAACCTCGATCACATCTGCTGGATAGCTCCCTCTTTGATTTAGGGAATGGAGTTGTTGTTGTTCTAGTTTTTGTGGCTTGTCAGTCAATGTATGTTGTGAGAGCCGCTGAGGTGTGTTTCTGTGACAACGTCATTGTTGAATGTTGACGGACACGGACAAATTACGGGAGAAGTCGATGACTGAAAACATCACAACAAATCCCCCCCCCCCTTCCCCAAACCCCTCCTTCCTCCCCTTGCCAAAAAAGACATTGACCAACTGAAAAGTTGTAGCCACTTGATGCCGAACCAAGAACTACTTTAAAAAAATATTTATTTATTTATTTATTATTTTTTTTATTACAGACATACATACTTACATACATACATACATGTACGTACAGACATATGGACATAAACATACTTGCCTAACATGCATACCACATGCTGGAACACGATATAACTGTAACCGACAGGCATACACGCAGGATGATTATGTTTTCATGCATGTTATCACACACATATATTATTGGACAGAATGTCAGCGATACGTTTTCGTATCAATCTTAGCATCACACTAGAAAGCATTAGTTTTTTTTTTTTCAAGCGATTATTTTTTTGGCATCTTTGAGAAACCACAGTGTTTCTCTTTTAGCCTGGCTTTAGAATGCCACAACCCGTTTGTATGTTTGTTGTTTGCTTTTCCTACACCAAAATGATTCTAACTACCCGCCCCGAAAACTGAAGAGATGAAAATACACCCACCACCATATAATTTTATCCACTAGCTTAGCACAGTCTGATCGTGACCGTGAATCACTGTGAATGAGGTCATTCGGCTTTAGTCAATGTCGACAGGATAACTGACGCCGGCCGGGCTTAACTTGAAGGCAATGAACATCAGCCCCGACCGCTGAAGTTTAAAGCAAATGACGTTCGCATAGGTTGAAATAACGATCTCAAAAGCAATATTTCATCATTTCATCATCACTTTATCACTGAGTGACCTCACGGGCACCACGTGCGGAAATATACCGGAAGTGCACGCGCACCGACAGAACAGCCCTTCAGTCAGAGGGGCCGTGTCTGAAAGCATGGATCTGATTGGTCCGTTGCGCAGGAAGGAAGGGTGACTAAGAATAGATATCTCCGGATTAATGACTAGTACATGTAGTACTCGGACGGCACGATTTGGCCTCTCCTTGATATGACGAAAGATTATCTCATGAGAAAACTTTCCCTGAATGGATGCTGACTGTGATACATATAACGGTGATGTGTTTACAAGGTTTTCGTGGTTCCGGTTCCACTGAGGGCGCTCAGCGCTTATAACTGACTTGATTTCCTCGCGACCCACGTGCACCGGGCGCCGGCTGTATGTACACCAGATTGCCGCTAGCACTGACGTTGCGTTGCGTTGTCAACAAATTGTTTTACCAGGATGACCGTTATTTCTTTGGTAAAAGGGGGGGGGGGGGATAGCCGAATGGTAGAGCGTTGGACTTTCATTGATGCTCGGGTCGTGAGTGCGAACTTGAAGTGAATGCCAGCAGGGACCAGATATCTGTGCTGGCCTTTTTCTTGTTGCCCCGGTCTTTGATATCACCCATACGTGGTGGATGGAAAAGGACGTTAAACTCCCAAACACCCACCCGGTCACCCTTTTCGGTGAAAAAAGGATTGTTTCCCTGTTCAGTCCCCCTCCAACACACCCTTAATGAAACAACAACAACAAAACAGACAGACAGACAAACAAACAAACACTTCCCCCGCCAAACAAACAAACAACCCCCACCCCCCAAAAAAAAGGAAAAAAAAGAAAGAAAAAAAAGCCGAAACATAAACAAACATGAACACTCCCCCCCCCCCCCCCAAACACACACACACACACACACACACACACACACACACACAACCAAAACACCCCGAACAAACAAAAAGGCCCCAAAAATCAATACAAAAATAAACCAACCAACTCACACATACACTCGGCCCCACCGCGACTCCCCCCCCCCCCCGCCAAAAAAAGAAAAGAAAAAAAAAGTCACAACTTATAGAAATCCAGCGGAAACGCCCTGCATAGGAAATACCGGAAAGCAGTAACGCCACGCGCCCATAGGCGTATTCCCGGTTATTATAATATAATACTACCGGCTTAAAAAAAAAATCACTCCACTGTCATACCAGATTCCTAGTTCAGCCCCCCTCTTTCTCTCTTTACCGGCGGGCGTCATTCAGTGTGGTGTCGTAGTGAAGGCCGAGACGCCGTTTGAGATGGCCGCCTACTCGATTTACTTTCAATTTACGTATCTGTCACGGTGCTGGTGCCGGCGACTGTTTTGGATTACCGTCCTTGTGGGCGATAATAGACGACTCCACTCGGCAAGACCCGAGGCCAATACAGGCTACGTACCAGAGATGCATATTTGGAGGAAAACGCTATATATTCCTCTTCCACATAACGTTACAGATGACACCCTAGAAATGCTTTAAAATTCACCCCAAAAATTCACAAAAATCAGGCAGCCATAGACTCATGTGTAGAGTAAATTTCAACAAATTACAATGTTCCTTTTTTTTTTTGGCAATGTTGGCAGCAACCACATACCCCCTCATTCCACGGTCGTCTGCTGGCTCCTGTGCCAGCCGCGCATGAATACAAATACTCCACAAGCCAGTCTCATTTTCCCCTAATTTTACTATTACCTGGCATGAAACTTGTTTACAAAGCCAACAAAAAGCACCAGATTGCCATTTTTTACTCTGCACACAAATTTTAAAAAGGGGCAAAGATTTTCTACTATATTTAGCCGAGTCCTTACTACATGACCCGGAACTGAGCTAATACCGGTCTGTAACCTGTTAAAGGCCCGCCCCCTTTACTCTACCGTGTACTGGCAATGGCACAGTACGTCCATGACGTCATTGTATAGGAGGGTGGGTGGGTGTTTAGGGGTTTAGCGTCATTTTCCACCACATAGGGTGATATCAAAGACGGGGCAACGATGAAAAAGCCAGCACAAATATTTGGCCCCAGCCGGGATCGAACTCACGACCCGAGCATTGGAAGTCCAACGCTCTACCATTCGACCTCCCCGGCTCCCCGTCATTGTATAGGAAAAGGGGGGGGGGGGGTGATTTCAAGATGAAAGACATCAAGTAGGCGTAGTGGTCTTTTTCCTCAAATGACGTCACTAGACTTACTGCTGTCTTCACATGTTTCAGTCATGTCGAACTACACGTGCTCACCTCGTTGTCGGGGGAGCCGGGGTGGCCGAATGGTAGAGCGTTGGACTTGCAATGCCCTGGTCGTGAGTTTGAATCCTGGCTGGGGCCAAATATTTGTGCTGGCTTTTTCATCGCTGCCCCGTCTTTGATATCACCCGTATGTGGTGGAAAAGGACGTTAAACCCCCAAACACCCACCCACCCCGCATGTGCTCTCCTCGTTGTAGGGGGAGTCGGGATGGCCGAATGGTAGAGCGTTGGACTTGAAATGCTCTGGTCGCGAGTTCGATCCCGGCTGGGGCCATATATTTGTGCTGGCTTTTTCATCGTTGCCCCGTCTTTGATATCACCCGTATGTGGTGGAAAAGGACGTTAAACCCCCAAACACCCACCCCCACCCACCCCTCGTTGAAGTGTCTGGCAAGAAAGTTTGCCAGACCATGTCACGTGTTCTGCTTATCATAATGATAATGATAACCGAGTATTGCCGGTGTAGGCGCAGTTTCTTGAGTTGGCTCAAAGCGCCACGAACTGAACGCATACTCACGTGAATCACACGCATTCTCTCACACACGCTGGACATAAACACATTACAATCACGTGGTGCGAATGGTCAGCTCAGCTATTTAGGTTTCGGAATTTAGAATTGTATTTTGATTTTAAAACTTTTCAGTGCGGGCTGAACATTTCCAAAGAAGAAGAAGAAAATTCGCCCGGACGTGATTGGCTGAACTCTGGGGTCTCGACCCTCCTGATTGACAGGAGTGGACGGAGTCGTCCATTTCCGGCGTCCGTATACCGTGCGTAGAACTTGTCTTTCAGCTTATACGTGTATTTTTTTATATTTTATTTTATTACTGACTCCGCTCAGACTGCAGTAACAACAGTCTCAACACAGACTCCGGCGTACTGGTACAACCTTATAGTGTGGTGCAAAACCGCCTAGGAAATGTAATTATTTCACGTGTATACGTAGAACTTGTATTTCAGCTTATATTATTACTCTCAGACTGCAGCAACGCCCGGCCGGTGCCATCGCGACCCGGGCCCAGACTGTCAGGTTCTGGCAGTACTCAAGTGGTCGAACAAATCTGAACTGAGGTCCTGAAATTCCACAGAAAGAAGCCAGCGAACATTGTTTTCTGATTGCGACCGTGCAGTTTCGAGGATAAGTTCAACGGTCTCAGTCATTGTCAAATTCATGTCCGTCCGTGTAGCGTCCGCAGTATTCGATACTCCCTTGAGAATTCATGACTTTGAAAATAAGTTGTTTTATTTTGTTTTGTTAGGAAATGCTCGCAAAAAATGATGTGATCTTGATAGTCACCGGGGGAAAAAAAAGCAACAAACAAAAACAAAACACCGTGTAGGTCATGCGAGAAGCGATGTGCGTAACATTGTCAACGTGCGTACCTGCATGTGCGCCGTCGTGCGTACGCCGGGAAATCAATCGCGGACAGGTCTCTATAATCTCCACAGCTTGAGTGCACGTGCCAGTGTTTTGTGGGCGGTACTTGAAGCGGGTGAAAGGGGGGATCAAGTACGGGAGGAATGTCAGGAAATGCCTTCGTCTTGCCAAAACAACAGTCAGTTGCGCTTGCAGTTGATTTCGTCAGCTATTTGACGAGATCGCATACTGAACACGCTTCCTATACGACTTCAGTGTTACGCTGGCATTTCCGAGGTCAGTACCGTCTTGTGTGCACTGACTTGAAAACATGTTTATTCACCGGTGTCGCTTTGTGACTGTGTCACACACACACACACACACACACACACACACACACACACACACACAGAGGGAGGCCGGGATACCGCCCTTTTCCACCAAATATGGGTACCATGATCGAAATCGGGGCAACGAGAAGGCTAGCACAAATATTTGTATCCAGCCGCCGGGAATCAAACTCACGACCCGAGCATTGAATGTCCAGACCTGTACCGCTCGCCTGTCCAACCTCCCGGCAGAGAGAGAGAGAGAGAGAGAGAGAGAGAGAGAGAGAGAGAGAGGGTGGGGTGGGTGTTTGGGAGTTTAACGTCCTTTTCCACCACATACGGGTGATATCAAAGACGGGGCAACGATGAAACAGCCAGCACAAACATTTGGCCCAACCGGGATTCGAACTCACGACCCGAGCATTGGAAGTCCAACGCTCTATCATTCGGCCACCCCGGCTCCCCGAGAGAGAGAGAGAGAGAGAGAGAGAGAGAGAGAGAGAGAGAGAGAGTTTGCACTAAGTGGTCGTTTTTCCCTGAAAAATCCGTCTTAAAAACAAAAAATCAACACAGCCAAAACTTCAACACCCAGCAAATTACAACTACAAGCTACTGAGTTTAAAAGCTACTTGATTATTGTTTCCACAGGCTAGATGGAAAACATGCAAAGAAAATACCTTTTTTTTTTCACGCCATGCATGTATAAGCCCCCACTAACACATACACACACACAAAAGGGTAAGAAGGAAAAAACAAACAAAACAACAACAACAACAACAACAACACACACACACACACACACACACACACACACACACACACACACACAAAACAAAGAACAAAACCCAACTTCATGCTTATCATCTGCTTCAGAATGCTAGCACACAAATCGGCCATTTTCTTGAAACAACCAAAAAAAAAAAAAAAAAAATGAGACAAAGAAGAAATGGAGGGGAAAACAAAAACCAAAACAAAGTAATGTACAAAATAACAACAACAAGAACAACAAAAATCTTTGCTTATCTTCTGCTTCACAGAACACACAAATCGGCAGTTTCCCTCAAACTTTACAGCAGTCTTACCGTGTCAGCAAAAATCATAGCACACCGCTGATGCTGCACGTCTATTTTCCTGTCACTAGGTTCACTCATGCTTGTCACCCCACTTGACCTACAGGAAACAGTTTCACTCTACAGTGAACAGTTAATCGTGTGTGTGTGTGTGAGATGCATTTAAGAAACTGGGTCTGACAGCCGAGAAAGAGTCGGCAAACTTACGCTTATTGTACGGTGACCGGTCACCCAAACCAGGGCGCCGATACAATGTCAGTTCTGTATAAAGACTCAATTTGTAAGAAACCTGGTCACCTCAGTGACTATCACTACCTGTTTTCATGGTTGGTTGGATCACCATGCACCAACACTCCCCCCCCCCCCCAAAAAAAAAAAAAGGGGGAAAAAAAGAAAAAAAAAGAAAGTAACTAGTAAGAAAAAAAAAAAAAAAAAAAAGAAAGAAAGAAAAAACACAAACAAACAAAAAAAACAAACACACACCAACATCAGCCTGGGGAATTGCTGAAGGGAAAAAAGACTGAGACCTAGGCCGGGGTGCAGCAGTAGCACACTACTGTGGGACCACAGGGACAACATCCTACTTTAGAAAAACTTTTTTTTTTGTTTTTTGTGTGTTTTGTTTTGCATTTTTAAAGGCAAGGTATTTAGTATTCTCTACTGGCACCCAAATGTATCATGATACATGACTGTGTATGTGTGTGCAACCTTTTCTCCCTTCCGTTTCTTTAGCTGAACTTGGATTTTTGGGCTGAAAGGATCGGAAATTTGACTGAAAATTGCCATGTGACTGACAATTCCCCAGCCTGCAACACATTAAAACACACGCACACACACAACACGTACACACACACACACACACATACACACACACACACACGCACACACACACACACACACACACACACACACACACAAAACACCATACACAAACCAACCCCTGCAAAAAACCAAAAAACAACAACTGAGTAACAAAACGAAAGGTGACACATACTTTATTTTCCAAAAGTACTAACTTGCATAATACACGCAGGAGACACACAAATGCACACATCTTTGAATGTGTAATACATGTGCATCTTTTGTCATGACATGCGCCACTTCTTCCTTACTCTGAAGGCAAAACATGCCATGACACATGGCAAACGGTTGTACATGACACATGGCAAACGGTTGTACATGACGCGTTCTGACACTTAAATCTTTTGCTTTCCTCAGATACGCACACCACCACCATTTTCCACTCTGTCTCTTGCACACACACACGCACACACACACACACACACACACACACACACACACACACACACACACACACTTTGTACTTGACTACACACAAAAATGGATGGAATGTTGCCTATAAGTTTAGTTACCAAATTAGGTGTCAACTGTGCCTTGGAACGGAAGGACCCTCTCTCCACTTATTTCTGATTCACTACAGTACCACACACCACTGAATGGAATGTTGTTTATTAGTCAGAAGATAAAAAAAACAAAAAAACCAACAACAACCAAAAAAAAAACTTCAAACGAACACTACAGCCTACGCTCAACAATTCCCTGATCAACTTGTTGAACTTCAGACGAAATGAGCACACAATCAAATCCCTCTTAACAATTCAATTTCCCTGACTGCTTGCGCCAATAACAATG